>MU225779.1:500517-521071 GCA_018584345.1 Thuja plicata
TCATTTGTAGAAGCAAATTGTTGATTTTAGGAGCATATCATGAGCATTTGAATTAGAATCACACATCATTTGAGAGAATTGAGCTAGATTTGAGCATGTTTATTATCAATTTCTCATTCTAGGATTGCCCTTGAGAGAGATTAAGGTTGAGAGCTCTCTTAACAAGGCTTAGATAGGCATGAGATGTCATGGATTTAATTGCAATTCTTAGATTAAAATTGTATTTTATTTCCATAGAATTGTTGTTATTGATCCTAATTTCATGAAGGTGTAATTTCTCACACACAAATGGCACCCACCGCGGGGCTTTAGGCCTCATTTCTCACGTTTATATCTAAAATTTTGTGTGTTTTGCATCATTTTCTTGTTATTTTGTAGAAAATAGGAGAAGAGCCACCTATGAAGCATTCAGAGCCGCCTGTGATCAGGAAAGCGCCGCGTACAAAAAATTTCTATTCTGTCTTTTATTCTTAAGTCGTGTGTGAATTGAAGTGTGTCGCTTGGATCTGTAAAGTGCCGCCTGTCAGTAATTAAAGACCGCCTGTGAACTTCCAAGAGCCGCTTGCTATCAACATTTGACCACACTTTGCACTTTCTATGTCGCCTGTAGTTTTTCTTTGGCTGCCTGTGGAGTTTCTATAGCCACTTCTTAACATTTAAAAGCTACTTTCAAAGTTTTAATTTACGCTTGTTAACAATTAAAAGCCGTGTATTAGTTGTTAAATGTCGCGTAGATATTTTTTCTTTGAATCAAGTTTTTAATGATTTTCTCATTGTTTTAATCCTCTATGTTTTTCATTGCTGCAGATGAAAAATCATCTAAAAGTGCAGAAACTAGAGAAAAGAGTTACAAGACCTAGCAAAGAGGTAAGAGCTCAAAACAAATTTTCCAAATAAATTCATGCTTCAAACATTTTAGAAAGTTTAAAAGAGGAAGAAAACTTATATGATCATTACATTAAATTTTTCTTTGCATATAAAAGAAAATTCCCCACTCTTTGAGTGATTTTCATTTCTAGTTCTTTAAGCTTGATTTGGCAAAATTTGATTAAAAGAGCTTAGGAGTGAATTGTCAATTTAATTTCCATGTTTTTCTTCACTTTGTTTTGATTGTGTTGACTAACTTGTTGGAGGAGCCGGAGTGGGAACGATCGCCACTAGGTGAGTTTTAAAAAAAGCAAATATATCAAAAATGTGCCTAGCCTTTGCTACCTTTGAAAACAAGGTATTTCTCTAATCAAGCTTGCATTTGTTTAAATTGTGGCTTTCATTTCAATCTAGTTTAATTAGAAAAATCTTATTTTGTCCAAATTGAACAAGCATTAGGCATATGGTCTTCACTTTTCGAAGTGAATAAAAAAGCCAAACGTGCAAATTTAATTTGGTAGAAAAAGAAGGATAAGGAATTAACCAAACACTTCATTTTTAAGAACCCCCTTGTCAAGGGGTTGAAAAAGAACAAAATTGCTTGATGTGTTTTGAATAAGGAACAACAATAGGGATATGCTCTTCGCTCTTTGAGTGAATCAAATTCCCAAACTTGTTGAACTGAATTCAATTTCTTGTTTCTATGCATGCAAGATTAATTTAGAGCTTTAGAGGGCCTGCCTCCTGAGAATTCCTTTACAAAGGCAGTGAGAGGGAATGACCCAAAGTGGGAGACAATCACTTTTTATGTGATATCATCCAACCCACTATAAAAAAATGCACTTTACCTTAATCGAACAGTGACTAAACCTTGTGCAAGTCATCCTCACTTCCTCGAGTAGTCCTTCGGGATTGCGCAAAATCATACTTTTGTACATATGGGAAGCCCGCAAGGGGGTAAAGGAACTTGGCAAGATTTAGAACAGAGGTGATTTAAAAACTTGTTAAATAGCAAACCTACCTTTTTAGAGCCATTGTTAAAAGCCAAAATTGTTTTACTCTAGGTAGATTGTTTGGAAGAAATTCTTGTGTCTACCCGTAAAAACATCCGAGAACATACACTTTTAGTGTTATTTTAGGGATATGATACAATTTTTATGTGTGTGTTGATCTTGTACTCTATTTTCATGCAAGAATCGTTTTTAACAAGTCTGATCAAAACTTTTAAATTTTTAAATCCAAAAAAAAATAACAAAAAAAATTGACAATTTCAACTTTGATCAGCAAAGAGCCGCGTATGAACCATTCAAGGCCGTGTAAAAACAATCCTGGGTCGCCTGCAACTTTAAAATTCCGCTTGTAAACATTCAACAGCCACGTAAGCCAGTGGAAAGTGCCGCGTGTCAACAGTTTAAAACCACATATCAACAGGCTAACGTCGCTTGCTAACTGCAGAGTGTTGCGTAAAGGAATTCTAGTGACCATGTATCAACAGTTAAAGGCTGCCTACACATAGGCAAGAGCCACCCAAAAACAAAGAAGGTAAAATAGTGGATATATACTGAAGGTTTGAAAAAAAGAAAATTACATTTTTGGATACCCTTTTGAACGTTTTACCTCTGTGTATACTCAACTGGATCAGAATCCGCCATTATTGGACATTCACAAATCATCCACGGATTGATCACTTAAGTGAGATAAAATCCTAGGATCTTCATTTGATTTATGTTAATGCCAGATTTTACACGATCTCATTACATTAAGGCTACCCTACAACTAGAAAGATCTTATCTAAGGCAAGAGTGTCCTTTTCCAGGTGATCCTTTTAGTTCTTTAAGACCTTTACAAGAACCCATCAAGGAAACAAAACCAACAATATCCTTTCCATTTGGAAACATGGATCCCGACCAAATAAATCATGTTAATAAGGACACTAGCAATAATGGAGGGGGAAATTTTGACCCTAACAACCAAGGATCCAATAATAATACCAATGGAGGAGCAAACAATGACCCTAATAACCAAGGGTTAAACAACAATAATCTTGGACGAGCTAACATTGACCCTAACAACCAAGGGTTGAACAATAATAACAATGGGGGAAAAATTGACCCTAATGATGAAGAAGACACTGATGAGAAGGTCAATGAAGCTATGCAAAGTCCTTTCTTCATGAATCTTATAGAAAAAGTGTTGGAAAAAGACAAGGAAAATTACTTTTTAGACCTAGCACACACGGGTCTCAAACTTCCACATGACTATGATGTCAACAAACTTAAACAAAAAGAAGTTGAGGCTGACCCTATTGAAATCATGAACAAGCAATTCCAACTTTTCCAAATGCAATTGGACACGATGAAACAAAGTGGGGTTCCTAAACCCTTTTCTATTGAGGCTTTGTGTCCTTTTCCCTTTGATAAATCACTAATCATGGTTCCATTTCCAACAAATGCAATCTTTCCTAAATATGACAAATATGAAGGAACAACTGATCCTCAAGATCACTTAAGGTAATTTTATGCCTTAAGTCTAGATTTCATGCATGAAACAACTTGCCTAATGAGGTTATTCCCTAGAAGTTTGGGAGGTATGGCAATGGAGTGGTTTTTGAAGTTACCCTCTGACATTCGAACCTTTAAAGAATTGGCCTCTAAGTTTGTAAGTCATTATTCCTATAACATCAAACATGAGGTTACAATGCTTAATTTATGTAACACCAAACAAAGAGAAGGAGAGGGATTCCTACTTTTCCTACAACAATGGAGAGCGGTATTTGCTAGATACCCTCAAAGTGTACCCGAAAAGGAGAAGATGGATATCTTTGTAAATAGCTTGAATCATGAAATGAAATATTGATTAAGGCTAAAATGTCTCAGGTCATTTCAAGACCTAATTGAGAATGGGGTGACAACAGAAGAGGTATTGGTAAAAAGTGGAGAAATTAAGCTTTACAAGGATAACAATAGCAACAACAATAACAATACCTCCAACACTAATCAAAATCGTAATCCCCCTAACAATAACCGATTTTGGATGAGGAATAACAACAATAAAGGAGTGGTTAAAAATGGAGTGGTAGAGGCTAACACTTTAAAGGCCACCCCTTTCAATCTCACTCAAAATTCAGTTCAAGCCAATAATTTTAATCAAGCACCCAAAGTGCCCTTTAACAACAACAACACTAATAACAACTTTGGAAATAATCAAGGGGCTTACAAGCCTAAACCTTTCTTTGCACCTGCACCCAAAAGGACATTCACTAATTTGGGTGAACCATTGGAGAATGAATTAAGGACACTTATTGAAAATAAACTTATTGACTTACCAATGGCTCAACCATTTGAACCTCAAATCAAGCCAAATTGGTGGAGTGAGACTAACCATTGTGAGTACCATAGAAATCGGGGACATAAGACAAATGATTGTATGCGTCTTAAGCATGTGGTACAAGATCTCATTGACAATGGTGTGATAAAACTAGAAGGCCCTCAAACTAATGAATATCACACAGCCTTTAAACAACCTTTTTAAACACGAAAAAGGAGAATCTTCCAATTCAAAAAATGGAGGAATTAATGGGAATAATGCAAGAGGAAATAATAATGTTAACTTTTCTCATACTTATGACAATACTATCAATGTTGTGGTATTCAAAGAGAAACCTATTCAAGATTACTCTAATGCCATCACAAGGGGGAAAGCCTTAAAGGTTACCCTACAAGGGGGTACTCCTATTACTATTGGCCCTAAAACACCAACTATTTTGGCTAAACAAACACCACCCACAACAAAGCCCTATAGTTTGGTGGATCAATTTCAAAAGACTCCAACACAAATATCAATTTTGGAGTTGTTAAAATTATCTCCTAATCACAAGGAAATCTTGGAAAAATCCTTGGTTGAGACCGTCATTCCTATAAACTTGGAGGAAGACAAATTTTTCAGAACATGGTAGGACATCTCATAGCCCCTCATTGTCTTTCATTTTCAGAGCAAGATGATATGTCTATCACACATCCTCAAAACTTACCCTTGCATATAGAGGTGTTAATACAAAGGCATAGGGTAAAGAGAGTTCTCATAGATAGGGGATCTGGTCTTAATATGTGCACTTTAAACCTTATCAAGTCATTAGGGTTAACCGAGTCTTCCATTGACCCTAAAAAGAAAATCACCATTAAGGCTTATGATGAGGAGGAAATATCTTCAAAGGGTATGATCATTCTACCAATTCAAGTGGGACCTATCAAAAAGGATACCATATGCCAGGTCCTTGATATGAAATTGACTTACAATATCCTACTAGGAAGGCCATGGATACATGAAATGCAAGCGGTACCTTCTACATATCACCAATGCATAAAGTTTTCATACATGGGGAAAGAGATCACGATTGGAGGAGATTAAAACCCTTTCCAATATTGCAATGCCTTAAAGCCTAGTCATGAATTTTATATTTCTCATAATAGGGAAGGAATCATCCCTGATATTACAATGGAAGAATCCAAGGAGGAAATTTCAAAACCAACATCAAATGTTACATCAACTTCTAACCCTATTCAAACTAACTCAACTACATCAACTAAGGGAAAGGAAAAGATGAGTTATGAGGGCTCAAATTAAAATGATAATTCAGTCAAGACTTCAACATTGAGAATGGAAAATTAGAAACCCACTAAGAAAGAAAGAGAACAAGCTAAGAAAGATCATTATCAAAAGATGAGTGACATGATGAACCAATTTGAGAAATAATGCAAAATTCACTCAAAAGGGGTAGGGGAATATTCAATTTCCCTATTTGATTTACCTAAATCTCCAAGGAAACATGGGAAGCCATACAAAGATCATCAACCTCACAAATATAATTCTCATTTTGTGAGAGAATGTGATAAACAAGAAATGGAAAAAGAAGATAATGAGGTATTACAATGGCTTTATAAAGAGGAGGATAATTTAGAATATACCAATGAAAGGGTGAAACATATCAACATCCAAATGGATCAATATGGAAAATGATTTGATATCATGAAGAAAATGGGGTATAAGGGAAGAGGACCCTTAGCAGTTCAACATAGGGGATTTTTAGAACCTATTGAACTAGTTTGGAGAGAAAAAGAAAAGAAAGCCGGCATAGGTTCTCAACATAAGGGAGAAAGTTCAAGTCACATGCATGATTTTTGTGCACATATCCATATGGTAGGTTTTGAAAGTGAAGATGATTCTATGGATTATGAGTGGGATTCCTTTTCTAAATAATCTTGTCATGACATAGAGGTTGATACCATTCACACTTATGCAACTCCTCCTAAAGTTGAGAATCAAGAACATGTGACTCAAAGTCCAAATTCAGCTCAAACATCAAGTGAACCTCAACACTTTAATGTAGAACAAGAACCTCCTTACACTCAATGGGTAGGTGAACCTTGGGTAGCTTCATGGGTGGGAGATTCTAACCTAGTGTTTAATCCACATGCTTTCTTTCCCATGGAAATCTTAGAGGACTCTAGAGAAGAGGATTTGGATCCTTCTTCCATGGACCATCTTGAAGAGGCATATGTCATAGACCTTGAAAATATAATGTATGAACTATCAAATGAATTCATGTCCTTAAATCCTTTGAATGAAACCCATCCAATGAATACTTGTCCTTAATGCACCCCGAACTTATTGATTGGGATATTTTTGAGCCAAATGACTTATTATACTTCCCAAATGACAATGCAACGGCCTTATACCTCAATGTGGTTGAACCAAATTCTTCCATCAATGAATTCACTCCGAACATGATGATAGGGGTAGGTGTTCAAACTCTTAATCCAAACAATGAAAAGAAAATATACAAAAAAATGATAAGGTCTAGTGGTGAAAACCACCATGTGGCAGTGCTAGACCCAAAAAAAGTAAAAAATAAAGCATGTTTCCGAAGGTAAAAACCCAACTGTGGCACCTAAGGAAGAGAGGTTGGACACCTTACCAGCTCATGAAGATGAGAGATCACCTAAACTTATTGAACCCATAGAAAAGGTTAACATTGGAACCAAAGGGGATCCTAAATTTATTCACTTGGTAGCATCTTTGAGTCCTTTGGAGAGAAAAGAATTCATCAAATTATTTCAAGAAAAACAAGTCAACTTTGCATTGCCATATGATGACATGCCTGGATGAGATCCAAGTTTCATAATGCATCATTTGAATGTGAAACCCGGGGTTAAGCCCATCAAGAAGAAGTTGAGAAAAATACACCCACATGTAGCCCTTTTAGTCAAAGTAGAATTGGAAAAACTACTCAAGGTGGGACTTATAAGAGTAATTGCATATGCCGAATGGATCTCCAACATTGTACCGATTATCAAACATGATAAATCCATAATATTTTGCATGGATTTCAGAGATTTAAACCTTGCTTGTCCAAAAGATGACTTTCCATTACCTAGCATTGATGCTATTGTGGATCTCACTGCGGGTCATTCTATGTTTTCACTTATGGATGGATTTAGTGGGTATAATCAAATTCACATTGCACCTGAGGATCAAGAGAAGACAGCCTTTACATTCCCATGGGGTACTTTTTTTTTTAATGTAATGCCCTTCGGTGTCAAAAATGCCAGAGCCACTTATCAAAGAGCAATGACTACCATTTTCCATGACATGATACACACCTTTATGGAAGATTATGTGGATGACATTCTAGCTAAGTCACATGAAAGAAAAGGTCACTTAACCATACTTGAAAAGATCTTCACAAGGCTAGAAAAATTCAAAGTGAGACTTAATCCCAAGAAAGGTGCTTTTGGGGTACAATCCGGAAAACTCCTAGGGTACATTGTTTCTGCAAAAGGCATTGAAGTATATCCTAAAAAAGTACAAGAAATAATGAACATGGACATTCCAAAGAACATTAGTCAAATAAGGTCACTTCAAGGAAGACTTCAATCCATAAGGAGGTTCATTTCTCAATTGGTGGAAGAATGTCATTCTTTCACAAGATTGCTACATAAAGACACTATCTTCACATGGGATGAGGAGTGTGATAAAGCCTTTACATTGTTGAAAATATATTTGATGAATCCACCTATCTTGATTCCACTTATTCAAGGCAAACCTTTATTATTCTATATTTCAGCAATGGAAAAGTCTTTAGGAGTCTTATTGGCACAAGACGATGATGAAGGAAAAGAAAGAGCTATCTACTACTTGAGTAGAACATTGATCAAATATGAATTAAACTATAGCTTCATGGAAAGGGCTTGCCTAGCGGTGGTATTTGCCTCTCAAAATTTAATACATTATATGTCGATGCATAAGGCTAAGCTCATAGCCAAAATTGATCCATTTAAATACTTATAAAAATAGCTCTAACTGGAAGGATTGCAAAGTGGGTAATGGTGCTTAGTGAATTTGACATTGAGTATGTTGCTAGGAAAGCAATCAAAGGTCAAGTTATTGCAGATCAATTGGCTGAATATCCTCAAGAATCTACACATCCCATTCAAGTGGAGTTTTTGGATTCCAAAATTGTTAATGTGGAAGCTAAGACATGGGATTTATACTTTGATGGATCTTACACCCAAAATGGTAGTGGCGTAGGCATTCTTTTGATTAGACCACAAGGTTACACAATCCCAAAGTCTTACAAGTTATTGTTTCCTTGCCCCAATAACATAGCAGAGTATGAAGCTTTGGTCATAGGTATCAAGATGGCCTTGGAATGGAATGTCATAGAATTACAAGTCTATGGGGACTCAATTAGTCATCAATCAAGTTAATGATGAATATAATACCAAGGATGAAAAATTGATTCCTTACAAAAGATTGGTGGATGATTGGAAAAAGTACTATGCTTTAATTAATTTTGAACAAATTCCAAGAGACAAGAATAGAGCAGCAGATGCAATGGTTACTTTGGCATCTTTGCTTCAAATGCCCGATCAAAATAAAAGATATGAGTTCTTGGTGGAAGAATTTGTAAAACCAGAATTTGACCTACCTGATACCCAAATTATTTCCCTTTTAAATGGACATGACTCACCATGGTATGGACCCATTTATGCCTACCTAAAAGACCAAATCTTACCCATAGACCAAACACATGCTCAAAAGTGAAATTTCATAAGACAAGTGGCTCGTTATACCATCCTTTCTAACACATTATATCGTAAGGGTCTTGACAGAACACTCCTTAGATGTCTAGAGGAAGGTGAATCAAAATTAGCTTTAAAATAAATCCATGAGGGGATTTGTGGGTCACATTCAAGTGGTTTAAACCTAGCTAAGAAAATCCTACATATGGGGTACTTTTGGAAAACTTTAGAAAGAGATGCTTGTCAGTTTATCAAAGTTTGTGCAAAATGTCAATACCATGGAGATGTGATTCATGCACCGGCACAAGAGTTACACCCATTTGTCACACCATGGCCATTCTACCAATGGGGTTTTGACTTGATTGGCATGATTTATCCACCTTCTTCCAATGGACACATGTACATCCTCACGACAACGGAGTATTTCACTAAATGGGTTGAGGTCGTTCCTTTAACAACTGCAATGGGGAAACAAATTTCCATGGTCATCCTTAATCATATCATTTGTAGATATGGAATTCCTCATGCCATCATCACAGATAATGGAAAATAGTTTAATAAAAAATATTTTGATGAACTTTGTGACACATTCCATATTACACATCACTCTTCATCCATTTACTATCCCCAAGGTAATGGACAAGAAGAAGCTACCAATAAGAATATCCTAAAAATCCTTAAAAGATCATTTGGCAAGTCAAAAAGAGATTGGCATATTCAAATCAATCTAGCATTATGGGCCTATAGGACTAGTATTTGCACCCCGATAGGAGCTACACCTTTTACATTGGTTTATGGGGCCAAAGGTGTTATACCTTTAGAAGTTGAAATACCATCCCTAAGAGTGTCATTGCATGGATTAATCACAGATGAAGATTATAGATTTTCCCGACTTCAACAATTGGAGATGTTGGAGGAACACCAAACTCAAGCCTATGACCATTTGAAAGTGTATCAGAATCAAATTTCAAGGAACTATAACAAGCATATTAAACCAAGAAAATTTCAAGTGGGAGATTTAGTGTTAAGAGATAATCCAAAAAATCTAGTTGAGAGAGAAAAGAAAGGAAAGTGGGAAGCAAATTGGCTTTGTCCTTTTTTCATTGTTTCTTCTTTTGGAACAGGGACCTACAAATTGGCCGATTGTGATGGTAATGAATTGCAAGAACCTATCAATAGCATTCATCTTAAGAGGTTTCACACCTGATTAGATGAAAGAGTATCAGAGGAAAGAGTATTAGTTGAGAGTATCAGATGAGTTAGCATCACCGTTGTACATAGAAAATAGTTAAAAAATACAAAAAAAAAAAGAAGAAAAGTCAAAAATACAAAAAAAATTAGAAAGTTCAAAAGCCAAAAACATTGGAAAAGCAGCAAATCAGAAAAAGGAGGAAATTGAGCATGAAGAAATAAAAAACATTTGGAAAATCAAAAAATGTTGTCTTGGTGAAAACCTAGAAAATAGGTGCCTTGATGATAAAAAATAAAAATAAAAAATAAATTGAAAAAGAGAAAAAAGTGCCTTAGTGAAAACCTAGCAATAGGCGCCTTGGTAGCAAAAAAAGAGAGAAAAAGAGAAATAATCCCGAAAGGTGAAAACCTGGAAACAAGCATCTTTTGTCCCTTAGGTCTTTCCTAGTTGTATGTGTACATATTGCATTTCATCATCTCATTTTTCTATATCCTCATTGCATCTGTCATTTGTGCATAGTCCTAATCAAGTCTTAGAGCTTCATTTTGTCACATTCTAGGTTCAGTTGCCCAAAGTTTCATATTGATCACATTTATCACTTGGGGGCACGCATCATGGATTTTTGGTACCAAATGGACTCAATAGTGCAACATCTTGGTTACACACCAGAACCATATTTTTAGATTTAGAGGAGAGATATTTTTAGAACCTTTGATGGATATCATTGTTCAACCCTAAACAGTTTGATCCGATAAAATGATCCTTGAGCTTCATTGCCTTATTTTATCAGGATTAAAAATTGACAAACACTAATTGATCAAAATGTTTGGAGTTATTATTTGAAAATCTTGATACATTTCACAAACACTTGGAAATTTTGATGAGTTTTTCATTGACCTTTTTCGAGTCATGTTCTTTTTAGCTAATCAATGATGTTTCGACTAGATTGGCGATGATGAAGACATGATGTTTTCTTAACTTCTGTGTGACTATTTTGAGGAAGATCCTTTAACTTGTGTGAATTAGTCTAAGGACATGGTCATCAAAGCACCATTGAGGAAATTCATATAAGAAGGGGGGTTAACCTTTGTTTTTTTACGCAAAAGGATACCTTGGATATTGATATTTTCAATATCTTAATACCAACACCCACTTGCAATATTGAATCTGATTAAACCGGTATTCATATTCTCATAGTTGGTCATTCACCTAGTGACGGTTGTACTAGTTTCCTAAATGGTTACCAAATGAGTTGAAAGTCATATTCATATTCTTATGGTTGCAGTGGCACTAGTAAGGATTGTATGGACTCCTAGTTCCACAATGCTCAATGATCAAAATATATATCTGTTTGCATTTCTTTCACAAACCTCAAGGACAATTAGTTGCATTGCATCTTCATGTTAGATTAATTTCATTTCAAGTTAGATTAAAATGGCTTGTATTTCTAGAATTTTTCCAAGTTCAAGGGGGGGGAATTAATGTTGACAATACTTCATCAATTTAATGGTTTCAAATCATCAATATGAGATTGTCTTTTGCATTCATAAGCATTAATCATTAATCATTATTCATATCAAGAGAAAACGCAAAGAAAAGAAACATTAATCATTAGTCATTTATCCAAATCATCTAGAATTGCATCATACATAAAGCTACATACATTCAAAAAACCAAAAAGATAGTTGCATTCATTGTACTAAGTATTGCATCCATATCATTGCATTGCATAAACCATACATCCAATTAAATCAGAAAAGCATATGGAAATAAATTGCATTAACATCATTTGTATTCATCTATCTATGTCATAGCCTAAGGCATTGCATCCATAGCATAAATAAAATTAAATGCATCATAGACTCATATATCTTTGCATACAAGATAATCTCAAAGCTTCATCATCAAAGGGGAATCAAAGATCATCATAGATAAATGTCTATCATCAATAACACAACTCTATATATCCAAGATACATAAAAAAATGATCCATACAACCAAATTCATGATCAACAATCAAATGATACATCAATACGATATCCAGATATCACAGATCTCTCACTATCTCACAATCCAGCAGGGGCACCTAATCCATCTCCTACAATACTTGTACCTAAACCCCTGCATCATCAGGATCCCTATCACCTAATCTATCCTATGTAGAAGGTGGCGCCTAACTAGTACTAGCACTGGTAGGTAACTGAGCTAAAGTAGCCAAAAATTGCTGCAATATAGTCATAGCCTAGTCTAACTGACCTGTCACTACAGTCATCCCTTCCTGTAATCCTCAAACATCCTAAACTAAGTTGTCCACAATGGGAGGAACTGGAGGTTCCTGTGATGATGGAGGGGCCTGAGGTGCCTGTGGCACTAAAGGAACCTGTGGTATCACCGGTGCTAAGCTACTCTATGGATCTACCGTCAGATCAACCTGTCTCGAAGGTGATAGAGGTCTCTATGGACTCTGTCTCTGTAGATCCTATGCCTGTAATGGAACCTGTCTAGCCACCTGGACTCATCTATGTCTCTGACAAGCCCACTTTGCACTAACTCTGACATGAACCTATCTCTAAGGTACCTGTGCCTGCACTCGCCTCTGTCTAGGCTGCCCAAATCCACCACCCTGTCCCCTAGCATGACCACCCCGCATCCAAGGTCCTACAACTCTAGGTGTCCTAGCAACAGGTGCTCTTTGAACTCTCTGTCTCTGAGGTCTCCTGCCATCTCCATCTCCATCATCATCATCTCCATCATCATTAGAAAGATCATCAACAGCAGGAATAGGCTCTGCCGGATCTGTGAATTTGATTAAGTGATGTTGTAAGAACCACTCTTGATACTCAGTAGACATCCATACATCAACTACATGAGTCATCATATCGTACCTAACATATCTGAGCTGATCAATCTATAAATAGGAAAACTGATAGTCAACCTAAGCTCCCCACATGGATCTCTTTGTCTGTACCCTCGCATAAAGTGCCATACCCTGGGGCATGTCCTGTACCCATCTGTACTAACAAAGCACTCTCTTGAAGAAAAATCTCTCTATACATAGTGGTGATCGACCAATCATCCACCAAGGGGAAAACACATAGGGAAACTCATCATCATCCTCTCACCACCCCTCACATCTAAGATATGCTCTCCATATGACCTGATCAAGGTCATCAATAGTACGATGCCAAAACTCAACCTTGCCCAGACAATGCTGGACAACCATGCCATCATACAAAAATGCATACAGATACCCTCAGGCCTACACTTGTACTGAGCCTAGTCTGGTGATAAGGATATGCTCCCAAGTCCATAGCTGTAACAAAACTGCACCTGCTGAGAGAGATGCACTACGTCTATATACAATCTCATGCAAATCATGATATAGCTGGGCCAATACGCAAGAACCCCAGTCAAATATCCAAGGATGTGCAATCAAATCCTCCAGTATACGGCCCCATCTAGCCGCAAAGCCATGACCTCTCCTATCTAGGAGTAGTAATCCTCTGATAACTGCTCCTAACAATGCTGGCAAAGTAGGAAATGAAGCAAACTGTGCCCAAGTAATGTAATCATCAGCAATGGTATTGTATCCAAACACCTGTCTACATACGTTGATATCATAAACTGAGTCATAATATACCCGCTCTACATGAGTGGGGATCCTCAGCAATCTATATACATCCTTGGGCATGATAGTCATCTCGTCGATGGGTAGATGGAACGTGTTATGGTCAGAGTGCCATCGCTCTGCCATAGCTATCAAAAGACCTCGATTCAGCTGAAATCGAGGGAGATCGAGAAGGAAACTGAGACCACATGTCTCAATCGTCTATCACTCAGGAAGTGTAAGCTCATCGACCAAATCAAAAATATAGGACACAACACCCCATACTCACAACTTACGATAATGTTCCTACATTTTGAAACAAGGTGAATCATATTAGTCTTTCTATTGAGGGATCATTCTAAGTCAATCAAACACATTAAATCTATCCTTGGTCTATTTTGAGCGCATCAACCTATTGTTCCTAACTTCTATATCTTGAGAAGGGATCAATTTGACATCATTTTAATCAATCTGATTGGCATATCAAACATTCATCGATATGAATTTTCTAATATCCTAAACACTAAGTGACATTATGGAAGTACATTTTCTAGCTTGGAATTCAATTGAGTTATCTGGATGATCAATCACAGGCAATTCATCTAATCTATCTTAGGTTTTCAATCTTTATGGTAGGCAACACTTGAATAAGTGTACGTGGATTTTTAAGCCCCACAGCATTAAATATCTTACACGCAGCACTTTAATCATCAGAGGCGGTGCTTTGCTTAACAGGCAGCCTTTTAAAGTCCTATGCGAATTTTTAAGTTTCCCAGGCGGCCTTGAAATTATAGGGTTTCCTGGGTGGCATTTAACTAATTAGGTGGCAATTTTTGACCTAATTCCTAGGTGGCTGTGGATTTCTCCAACGTGGCTCTTAAACACACGGAGGCGGCTTTTCCCTACCCTAGGCAGATTTTTAACTATCCTATGTGGCATTTAACAAATTTCTATCTAGAAAGAATTAAAAACATACAATAAATGTTATTTAATGAGCAATAAATGCACTAGGAAGGTTTGAACCACTCACCGGAGGCCCGTAGTCAGGAGGTCTCTGATATCGGTGTGCTTTCTCAAATCGATGCTCTCGATTAGGGACTACCATCGCTGTCAAACATCACAGGATCAGAGCAAAATCTTAATAGTTAAAAGTGCAAATGAATAGTAAATTTAGGTTTTTCAACCTATTTAAGCTATTTTATCCTCATTTTGTGAGATTTTTTATCCAGTTAGACCACATCTGCATATTTTGCACACTGGGGCATCTTTTTGACATCTTTTCAACATCATTTGTTTATCAGAAATGCAATCATCTTGGATCTATTCTTTCATCAATGTACATCAAATATTTCACATCTAAGATCAAAATGCTTTCATTTTTGAGGGGGCATCATCATATCATCGAATCAGGATTCTACATCATACCTTGTATCAAATCTGGGGCATTAAAAATTCAAAATTTATCTATGAGGGTTTCATATCAGGGTTTCATATCAGGGTTTCACATCAAGGTTTCCCATCAGGTTTTACATCAGATCATCAATATCAGGTTTTGCATCAGTTAATCAATCAAGTAATCAGTATCAAATCAATGATCAAGACATCAAGTTTTCTTTGAATCAATGCATTTCGCACATCAATTCAAGGAGGGGCATTTGTAGACACCTAAAATTGACCAGGTGTAGCTTAAGCGTCCAAATCTGTAAATCTCACCCAATTGCCCTAAATCTCATCAAAATGGATCAAAATCATTCAAATGGACAATTATCAAAGAAATTGGACAAAAATAATTAAAATCAAAGGATTAAATAATCATGAAATGAAATAATCAAATATAATCCTAAAAGGGATCAGTCAAATTATATAATTGATTTTAATCGATTAATTGTATAGTTTTAAATCAAAAATCAAATCCAACCCATTCACCCTTACATGGCTAATTTAATTAAATGATTGAATTAAATGAATCCTAATTTCTTTCAACTCAAATTGATCAACCAATGAGAGTTGAGGATTTTGTCTTCTTGTCCCACCCTTTGAGGACAACCATTTAAAAGGTCCCCCCATTTGAAACCATTTCAAAGCCTTTCACTCAACCAAGGCTTGACCATGGTCAATTCACTCTACCCCCTACCCTTGGGAAATTTCTATAAATACAAGCCATTTTCCATGCATTTTATATCCTATAAATTCAAGAGCAAAGCATCCTTGTTATAGGCAATTTGAGAGCAATTGATAGTAATTAAGCACTTGCATAGAATTTTGATCATTTGGAGAAGCAAATTGTTGATTTTAGGAGCATATCATGAGCATTTGAATTAGAATCACACATCATTTGAGAGAATTGAGCTAGATTTGAGCATGTTTATTATCAATTTCTCATTCTAGGATTGTCCTTGAGAGAGATTAAGGCTGAGAACTCTCTTAACAAAGCTTAGATAGGGAACCATGAGATGTCATGGATTTAATTGCAATTCTCAGATTAAAATTGTATTTTCTTTCTATAGAATTGTTGTTATTAATCCTAATTTCATGAAGGTGTAATTTCTCACACACAGTCAGTTTTGATAAGATCTAACAGTTGGTGTGTTTCTTCTATGCAGAGGTGCTCAAAGATTATTCTTTGCGGAATGATGTTGTGGTGCTATGTGTCCTATTTTCATTGTGGGTCTGGGTTTTCAAATATAGATAAAGTTAAGGCAGGTTTTTTTTTATCAGATGACAGACGCTTTTCCTTGAACAGAACTTGTACAATAGATATTCTTCAAGGCATCACGCCTTGTTAACGCGTGTCTAGATCTGATCATGGCTCACGAGTGTTTTAAAAGGTTGATCGATGGTGGTTTTTTAAAGTTGAATAAAAGATTTGATCTGGGCTATCGATGGGGTTTTCCATGCCCGGTGTAGTCATTGTATCTAATTATTTGAATTTAAAAATATTTTTGCAGGGTTTTGAAGCAGTGGCGATTTATATTGTTGGATAATAAATGGATAAATCTAATCTTCTGGGTTATATCTATCTAGTTGTTGGATGTTGTTGGGATAAAATATGATGCTTCTGGATATTTTTATGCTGCATTTATGATGAAAAGTGATATTTGAGGGTTTTCTGATCAGATTTACATATTTTCTGTAACCCTAGTCACCTCCTTGTCATTTCTTCCATTATTTTGGGTCTGTTCCTGAGCTTTGGTGGTTGGAGAATCAGATCAAATTCTTTTTTTTAGGATCTTTTGAAGAAAGATTAGTCAGTCGTTTGGAGGAAAAAAAAGTTGGTGCAGAATCAGATATGGAGGGACAGGTGTCAAATGGATATCTTTTCTAGGGTTTCCCTCTTCTCTAAGTGTCTTTCTTTTCTCTATTGTAAGGGTTCTAATTTCTCTGTAAGAATTTAGGGCACGTTCTAAGTGTGGTTCCTCTGTAAATATTATTCCTTTTCTCTGCATATAGGGTGTTTTTGATCTCTTTCTAGTTTTAGAGAAGAGAATGAGTTGTAATAGTTAGCTTTATGAATGAAACTTCAGTATGGTTGTACTGTTATCAAGTTGTCTCCATTCTTCTTTTTGATTCACATAGATTAAGGCATCAAGGGTGTTTCAGTCTTGTCTATTGTAGATTTGCAATAGATTTATTTAAACGATAAATGTGATTTGGGATTTGTTTTCAGATTTGTATGAGTTTGGCTATCAAGGATATTACAAACTTGTCTTTCAGCGGATGTTGATTAATGTATTGTCTATTCCGGGGCCTCTTCCAAGGGGAGGGTTAAATACTTTGAATAAGTAGTTTCATATTTGAACACACTGGTGGATCCACAAGTATAACTTTATTGATAGGATATGTTTGATGTAACGCATTAGACATATTAGACTGTGTTTTTTCTTTGTTCATAATCTTCCTTTCGCAATGTTATGTTTGACTTTGTTGCCCATTGGATAAGGCACTGGTCTATGTGGGATCTGGGGTATTTCAGGGATACATTAATCAAATATATCAAATAAAATATTTTCCTTTCATGTTAATAGGAGGAAGTTAGAGTAGGTCTGGTTTTCAAACATACTTTATGCAAGCAGGATACTGCATAAGATTTGGTAAAAACATTTAGGTACATGTTGCCTATTGGTTCGAAAGCTATTCAACAATTATATATCTGCAAGCTATTGTTTGTCACAAGGGTTAATGTGTATGCAAATTAGGTATACCCACCTGAGTGATGTGGAGATCAAAGTGTAGAAGGTCTTTTAACCTTTTCAATGGGTATGTGCACCAAGTTGTGGACCAAAAAGCGGGGTATAAGTGGACACATTTTTCTGAAATCGGGTAAACCTGAACTTAGAACAGGTGTTTGAGGGTCATGCACTCAAAATAAGATATGTAAAAATAAAAATTGTAGTACTCTGATCTAGTTTCTAAAACACTAATTTTTTAAAAAAACCAATAAGATTAAGAGGGTCAAACCTTGCGCATATGAAAACACATTCTTGATTTTTTTTGAAAAACATAACATAGTTGTTTTCATGTGCGGTACAAAAGATATATTATATTCAGTATTTTTTAAATCCCTTTTAGTAGGATGATAGGTAAGAGTGAGATATAGAAGTTGTGTATTGTTTTGTAATTTTCTGATTAGTATTGTTTTTTCTGTGATTTTGTGAAGTGATCGCATCCTGAAAATTTGGTACCTATTCATGCATTGGGCATAACTTGCGTCAAAATATTTGAGAATGAAAACTTTTTTTTTAAAGTGTATAGAATCAAGTGTAGAACAATAATATGTAATTTATTTGTAATTTGATTAAGTATATCAAAATTTAATAAAAAAATGGTAGACATATGTTTGTGAGGACAATCAAGACAATAGTAAAGAAAATTAAAGTTTACTATGCTAATGTTGTCCAAAAATAGAAAAATTTATATGGTTAGAAAGCTAAGAAGATGTATGAGATTATAGTGAAAATTATAAAGCTACCTAGTTGACAAATTGCAAACCTGATGAAGATAAAGTTGAGAATTCATCTTACAAGATGAAAAACGTCTAAAAGAATAAAAATGGAGGGAAAATGAGCATCTATGCCTTTGGGTCATTTTCCAAAGCTCTTCCCAAGCCATAACCCGATTGGGTTTCTAAATTTCAAATAACCCAATTGGGTTATGAAAAGGAAAAAGTACATTTTCAACTCCTCCATAACCCGATCGATTTCTGGAGAATAAAATGCATAATTTTCACTTCTTCAAAACCTGATCGGGTTATGAAGAAGTAAAAATTATGCTCTCTCTCTCTCTCTCAATCCTCCTTTGTTCTTATTTTTTTTAGAACCCGATTGGGTTCTAAGTAATTAGGATCATTGAGTTGTTATGTTCTCATAACCCGATCAAGTTCTGAGTAATTAGGAGCACTGAGCCTTTATGTTCTCATAACGTTCCGTGGAATTAGGAACATTGATTGCTTCAACGGTCTTAAAATAGTCATTTCAAGTTGTCTTGAGGTCCCACAACTATTTTTCTGTTATTTTATGCCAGGAACAAATAGGTTTGCACTTTTTTTGCATTTTTTTCTTTGCAATGATTGAATTGTGTTTTTTATTGGTGTTTTTAATGTTATTTTATCATTGAATTGTGTTTTTAATTGGTGTTTTTAATGTTAATGTTAATGTGACAAATGCACCATTTCAATTCAATGTCATTAATTAAAAAATGCACATAATGAAAATGAAAATCATCAACATACACCAATTGAAATGAATTCAATAAATGCACCTAATTCATCTAATGAAAATGTAGAGCATACAGCTGTGTTAACACCTCCTAGAATAATTTGTAGAAAACCAAAGTTTCTAATTGACATTGATGAAAATATTTTGAGGCCAATGCATGATAAAATGTTGGAAATAAATTGTAGAATAATTGTTAAAAAGATTTGGAATAACTATTTTTAAAAATTAAATAAAAGTGGAAGATGTCAAGTAGTTGTTGAAATGATTAAGAATGTGAAATTTAGAGAGACAATGACAATTCTGGGGTTGAGAACATCAGAAAATAGTACTGAGAGAACCATTGTGAGAAATATATTTGATGCATACCAAGCCATTGGTTCAAAATCACGTAGTAAAGATGCTAATGTTACTCGGTGTGTCCTCACATTAACTATAATGGGGAAGGAAATGAAAAAATCTCGTATAGTAAGCAAAAAAAGCAAGTCATTAAGGATAGGTAGATCAACATTATGGAGAGCCTTACATAGGCGAGACAAAATTGAGGATCCAAACACCAATTCTCTTTGGTCATTCTCGGGTAGACTCCCACACAAGGACAAGGTTGTTGTTGATGCATTAAGAACATTAATTAAAAAGTTTTGGCATGACAACACAAGGGTTTCACCCAACCAAAGAGACATTGTTAGGAGGAGAATCAGAACTACAAATCGTATGCCACATCCAAAACACTTTTTGGATATGACACAAACACAATTTTATGAAAGATTCCTCCAAAGATTTTTTGAAATGACAAAACCATTTTATGTCAAGATTAATCATGTGCGCACCACATGTTGTTACAAGGTACATATTGAATTTTCCATGCATTATGATATATATCATCATGTTTGTTATACTTTGCACACTAACACTATTTTGTAGGAATGTGGTCTTCAAGAACCTCCTACGTCATCAAGAGATTTTATATCAAGTGTATTATGCAATCGAGATGATGGTTGCATTTATTATAAGATGATGTGTTTGAATGGATCTTGTAGTGCATGTGGTGGTATGAGAAAGTTGCAGATATGTCACCATCTAGAGAGCACAAATG
>MU225779.1:521121-534668 GCA_018584345.1 Thuja plicata
ATAGAGCTAGGTGGTTGGATGAGAAATTCAAGATATGTAAGGACACTTTTCCCCTTGGTACTATTGTCTCCATTGTTGATTTTGCTGAGAATTATACACTTAAACCTCAGAATGAAGTGCAAGCATTATATTACCATTCTATACAAGTGACAATCTTTGTACATATAGAATTCTTGCATGCACATGATATCACAAACACAGATAGAAAGGTTTTAAGAGAGTATCACTTCTACATCAGTGATGATCACACACATTCATGAGAGTTTGTGCAAGGTTGCTTCAAAGTTTTCTATGATAATTTAAGGGAAAGAGGTATTAAGTACAACCAACACATAATATGGTCAGACAATTGCACCTCACAATTCAAGAATGCAAGGATGTTCTATTGGTTGAGTAGGATGCATATGACAAGTGGCGTTCAACATTTTTATAATTTCCCAGAGGCAGGGCATGGAAAAGGCGAGCATGATGGTGTGGGTGCATGTGTAAAAAGAGCTCTTTCCAGAGAGAAATTGAAGTACGAAGGTGGTGCAGAGTTAATAAATTCACAAACAATTGTGTGATGGTGCAAATCTGCGATGGGAATAGGTAACAAAGGTAAGTCTATGGTTAATAGTTTTTTTTGGTTGATAAACGAGTCTAACACTGAAAACTATCTAAATTTTTGTACACTTAAAGGATCAAGTGACATGCACTCATTTAGAAGTTCAAATGCAACATCACTGGGTATTTATACTAGATAAATGGCATATTTTTTCTTGTCTTGTATTAATTTTGCATGGGAGGATTATGAATCAAAAGAGTGGGTTGATGAATGGTCTTATACACCTTTGCAATCGCTTGATACATATCAACTTCCTAGAGCACTAAAATTGATCTAGTTTGAAGCATCGACGGATTTTGATCATATATCTGACCTAGTTGAACTAGATAATTTCTCAATTTATTCTTCATTTTGAGACAAAATCTGTTGAACCTACCTAAACTCATTTTATTAGGTGGTTAAGTGTTTAGGGTGTTAACTTATCCCTCTATAAATCACAGGTCATGTATATGTGGTTGTTGTAGATGAGAACAATGAGATAGGGATTGATTTCTTTTTGTGTCCTTGTATTGAGGGAAAAATGAAATTGACAACTACAACCATTGACGGAGAGGGTATTGAGTACCCAATAGGATCCATTGTTGTGACAGGTATTGGTTGTATTTCCAGTTTTGTAGTATGCCTGAAATTTTTTGAAATCCTTAGTCATATCCATGCCTAAAAGTTGAAAATCCTATCTAGAATTTATCAAAATACCTCTGCAAATAATGATCTTCAATCCAAAATCAAGAAAGAGTGCAAAAACCATAATCCCTAGGTCTAAATTTTATGCATATTCAAGAAAAACCCTAGTTCGTTGAAATCCTTTCTAATTTGTTGTTACTTTTTCAGAAAACCCGACCACTTATGTCATGTGCTTTATCTCATATCATTTCACTTTAGTCGTGAAGTCTCATTGTAGTATGAGAATATACTTTTTCTTATCGAGACTTGGCGATTTCCTTTAAGACGGGTTGTCTCTTTGAAAAATGAATATTCTTCCAGTCTTTGTGAGATTGCATGCAAGCCATAGATGCAGATCTAGATCCTGTAGTTGGCCAAGAATATCTTTAGAAAATCAGAGTTAAAGAATTTCTTGGGTGACTTTTGAGTTTACTCAGTCGCGTTGTCTTGAAAATTACTCAGAGTTGCAAGTTAGGTTTAAAGGTTAAGTTTGAAATTTCATGTAGTCACGTTATCACAAAGAAAAAAGTGAGTTAAGTAAAAAGATAAGAGATTAAGCTATAGCCGCTGATCTAAAGCATACTCCTGTGGTGTTCGTGAAGTCTCCATGAAAAATCTTGAGTTAAGAAAAGTATATGCGACTATGAGTTTTCTCAGTCGCGGTATCTCGCAGAGAAACCAAGGTTTAGAAGATAGTTAAAGTCCTTTAGTGGCATGATCTATTTTGAAATCCATGGTTAAGTTAAAACTAAAGAGATTAAGCGACTACCATCATATTAAAGTAAAATCATGTGGCCAGCGTGAAATTAGGATGAAAAGTTGCAAATAAGTAAAAGATAGAGAGATATCATGACTACCATCTAATTTAAAGAGAATCTAGTGGCTGGCGTTAAATCAGAAAGAAACCATGAGTTAGCAATTTCTTACAGTGATAGTGAGATTTAATGGGTTATGATGTCACAATGAGAACCACAGTTGATGAGGAGTTCAGTTAAAGTATAAGTCAGTTTGTAGTGAGAAGATATGAGTCGTGAAAAGGAGAAGATCTTGTGGATGGTGTGTAGTCGTTTTAGAAAGTCAAAAGGTCAGAAAATTTCCAAAGATTCAGTGATGATAACCCAAATTGAGACACGTGGTTGGTCATTTGAAGACTTGAGTTAGTCGAGAAGTCTCAAAGTAAACCTAAGGTAAAGAATTTTTTTCCACAACATGGAGACAACTTGAGTCATGAAGTCGTGAAGCAAATTTTAGTTAAGTAAAAAGAAAATGCAATTATGTGCGAGCCATTAGATTAGAAACAAGATCTACAGTAGTCACGAAGTCTTAGTTTAAAATATGAAAGTACATAAAGTAAACGAGATTACATGTGGACCATCCGATTAAAAGATGATCATGTGACAGTTGCGCAATCTCGAAAGAAACTCGGGGTAAAGGAAATCTGAAAGCCACAAAGAGATAATATAGTCACATTATCTCTAAAAGAAACCATGGTGAGATCAAGGTAATGAATGAGGTTTTCTCCACATGTTAACAATTGATAGCCAATAAGAATGAAGGAGTTATGACAACGTATTTCAAAAGATTGTTGAGTTTTTCTCAATGAGCCAATAAGATCAAATCTTGATCTCTTTTTGAATTTAATAAGATTTTATATGAAAAGTTGTCATTTGAATTGATCATCTGTCAGTTCAAAATGCCATGGCTAGAAGCTAGAATTGATTTCACAGCACACAAGAGTAAAGACAGAAAATACTGAATTATGAATCCATGAAAAAGATTGGTGCATTTATAGGCATTACCGTTATCATTTCATCTTACCGGTTTTCAAGAATCTAGAGCTTAAAATTCACGTCAGTGATTTTCATTATCAGTATGAACAAGACAATCAGGGTCTACAGAGTAAACAATGAAGATTTCAGTTCAGAATTCAAGAGTGTGATTTTTAGTGCTTGAGGTTAGGGATTTGAAGTAATTCACAGTGAAGAGTGAGGGTTTGGAGAAGATTTGTTTCAATACCGGTAGAAAGAAGAAGCTGATCAGTAACAAGTTATACAAAGAATCATGAGCAGAGCAGTAAGTGTTGCATCTTTCAATGGGGTAAGCAGGGATGATGATGATATGAAAGGAAAAAGGAACTATTTAAAAGAGTTCATTCAACTGCTCCCAGGCTTCAATCAAGGCAAAAAGATAAATGATGAGTATTTAGGAGATAGTTATGCATACATAAGAGATGCTAAGACACCATATTGTTCTAGTTACCATTTATTTAGTTATTTTCATAAGAACAGTGATGGCCCTATGCCTATTTCAAACCCCTGGACTAGTGGACTAGCCAAGCTAGTTGTACCTGATGTATTCATTGATGTAGAATTGATCCTAGAATTGGCCAGTAGGTATGATATTGTATCCAAGACCATCAAAAGGGATGATGGAACTATTTTGGTAACCCTAGACCAAGCTTATTTCATGAAAGCCTTTGATATTTACAACCCCTATTCTACACAAATTAATTTGAAACCCCTAGCTACCAAATATACCAAAGAGGTACCTATTGTGGCCAAATTGATCCAAGCCCACACACCAAGGGGAACCAAAAACTACATTTCCCCTATTCCAAGTGATCTTTCTCCATAATTTTACAAGGACTTAGCTTTCTATATGAAATATATATCTTATGCCCTATGCAGAGTCTTAATTGTAGATAGTGGGAGAGAGAGGGTATCATCAGATATGCTGATGATAGTCCTAGAATTGCAGAGCTTCTATGTGAGTACAGACTATGATTACATACAGTTTGTAATTGATAAAATGCATCAAGGATTTATTGATATTCAGAACAAGGTAGGAAGCCGTAAGTTCCTATAGTACTCTCTGCTGATGCACCTCATCATGTTTTACAATTTCCCTATTTTGGACCAGTCCAATTTACAACTTAGAAGATTCTACCATGGATAGCAGAACCCTGTGTAGTTGTGGTTAAGAGTATGGAATTATACCTCCAGGGAGAAATAATTTTTTGCTTTTGATAATTGGGTGGTCTATCCATTATTGAGTAATTTGGGAGTAGATATGACCAAACTTCTAGTGAAGGTGCTATAGTTATTAAGACCTTGTCAATTTGTTGATAAGTGGAATGGTGATCATAACTAGGGTGACTTCTATTGTCACTAGAATTTTACATTAATTACAGTAAATGGTTGTTCACAACCACCACATATCTTGCCCTATAGAGTGCTACCAAGAATTGCAATAATGGAATTTTTGTGGTAGCTCATGTTAACAGATAGAGAGCACTTGCCTCAGATATTACAGTTGGGAAGAGGGATTATGACCCTATTAATGGATGGTTAAGGCATTAAAGGATGAATGTTTCCTTATACAGATATATTGATGCTGAAGGATTCATTGAGAGTGCCAAGAAACTCTTGACACCTACCATCCCTATCACCAAGAGGCATCATCCCTATGAGGAGGAGGATTTAATTAGAAACATCCTGGAGGAGGATTTAATTGCATCCAGATGATCAAAGTACCATGCTTTAATGGAGCTAGAGCAGAAAGTGAAAAGGAAAGGAATCCAATTTGGTGGATTTTTTCCAGGTATGCCCTACCTGCAAAGATAAGAGAAACTGATTGAGAATCATAGTTTGCTTAACAATCAAATTGATGAAAAAGATAGAGGTCCTAATAAACAGTCATCATCAGATTATAGCAGTAGCTACTCTATCCATATTCCACCACCCCAAGATCAGCCACCTCAAAATGAGGAAAACATTATTGATTTAACTAAAGCACAAGAGGCTGAGGTGGATGTAGAGCCCCCACAGAAGAAGCAAAGAGTAGAAGCATGTGAGACCTCTTTAGATAAGACCCACAAGAAGAAAAAGGATAGAATTGGTGTTAGAATTGGATTATACTGAGAGGGGGAGGGGGTGAACCAGTATAATAGCACTTTAAATAAATTCTTCTTTCACTTAAACATTAATCATACATTTGCAGTAAAGTAAAGAACATAAGTAAATGACACAGTACTCATAACACCATATTTTTTTATGAGGAAGCCTTGGCCAAGGGAAAACCCCAATGGGGATGATACCCACAAGCATGCACTAAAGTATAGTGTCTGTGTTAGGGGCCTTGTGAGCTTACAACTCTTACAATATAATTCAATTACAAAAAGTTCTCAGTCATGAACAAAACAAGCATCACTAATGCTTTGATAGTTCCTTTATAATTCTTCAATCATCTCTGTCTTTCTCTACTCTCCCAAATAACTATTACATAACTAAATTCAATCTTTACCAAAAATATCTTACATATATATATCTCTCAACTTTACAAAGTCAGATCTTAGTATGAATATTATAAATAATACTAAGTCCACATTCAATACAAAATATATTTAATATAGTAAACATTAAATGCATAGTCAGTGCTCTTTCATAGTCAATGTGTAGGCTATAAAAAACCAAAATACAACTTTGATTTCCTGGAGTCCAAGTGATACTCCCTCAATCTTCGTTGTTGTCCAACTACTCTGTATCGTTGTTCATCTGTAGTCTGTCTATATTAAAATCCTTCTAACTCATCGTAGACTTAACCAAATCCAAATTGATCTTAGGTGGAGGTCAAACATACTCCATACTATCTTCTTCCAAGCTCTCTTTCCTTAATTCATCGATCTATGTCTTTGACATCAAAAGTACTTTTGTATCTCTGCTACTATACCTAGTCAATTTTGAAACGTCAAAACTTATCTTCAAAGTAATAAAACTTAAAACCGTATGTGTTGCCATAAATGACAACCAAAAAGTGAATCATATTTACCAAAGTTGATCACTTGCCAAAAATATCTCCCTTTGTCATTGATGGCAACACTTAACAAAACAATATGACTAAGTGTTCCAACCAATCAAAAACTATCTCTCCTCCTTATCTCTTCTTCATATTTTTCTCTTTCTTTTATTTTATATATATATATATATCTTCTCTTCTCTATTTTTTTTCTTCTCTTCTCCCCCTTTCAAAACAATGACAAAGGTGCATAAAAGGAAATAAGCTTCATTTCTTGCTTACTAGTTTCAGAATATCCTGAAAAGAGTCTTCCAAAAGCTTCAATTTTGTGCTCCAAGTCTTGAACAATATCTGACTAATGTGAATCAAACCATTCATTGCAAATGATGCAGTTTCAGCCTCTTTCAATTCTTTGGGTAAACCTTTAGTCAATGAATCTGCAACTTTCTCCAAATCTGAGAGATGAGCTTCAAGTATGGACAACTTTGGAGTGACAAAGCTCCTCATCAAATTAAATCTTTTCAATACTCTCTCTCTCTTTTTCATTTTCCAATACACTGAGTTTGGCCAATATCCTTGTAACTTATGTTTCTAGTTCTGTTGTGGACTGAGAAGATGTTCCACAACCATCCATCAAACTGTTTAGAGTTTCCCTCTCCTTAGCAATAATGTCCTCAACATTTTGAACATGTCTAAGAGGTTTCATGCAATAGCTAAACAATTTTGTCCCATGTCCAATGCAACTCTTTGCATTTGTCAAACAATTTTTTATAATTCCTAAGTCCCATGTGATGGACTTGTAAACTTATGTCAACTTCTTCTCTAAATATGTCTTCTCTGCCTTCTCCTCTGCAATCTTCAACAAATTTTCATAGTGTCCATCAAATTCATCAAGTGTAATTTTCAAGTTCTCAATTTATTCTTTGTGCTGGAAAACTATAGGTAATGGAAGAAAATTATTCATAGTATCAATAGCTCTAGTAATTACTTTTGCCTTCTTGTATCCTTTCTATTCAGATCTTTACTTTGCTTTGTTTAATGCAGTAAATGCCAGTTTTACCAATTCAAATTCATCCATGCTATCCACATTTATATGACTTATTTCCAACAATGAAATAGTTGGTGATTTTACCTCTTTCTTTTCATCTCCTTGTTGTTCCATCTGCTGTTCATCATCCTTTTTTTTCTCAACTTCCTCTTTCTGTTATGCTTCATCTGCAATAGAGGTGTCCAAATTTCCTGTAAAGGGGTCCTTCTCATCTTATGAGGGGTTAAGGGTCACTACCACACCAGAGACATAGAAATATGGTGGAGGATCTACTTCTCTCTTCTCTATGGATGTCTCTATCACCTTAGATCTCTCACCCATTCCCAATTGTGTGGGTGATGTGGTTTTAGGAGGTGAGGGCCTGCTAGAAGTAGAACTCATCATAATCTTCTTTAATGCCTTCTGAGTTTCCTCAGTCACTTCATCATACTTCCTCACCATTATTTTCAATATTCTAACCTTGGTTCTTAACAAAGGCTTCAATTCTTTGAATATACTAGCCCTCTCTTGTATTAATAACACAGGAAGCATGTTATCAATTTACTTATTTCTGATCTGATCATCCTCAATCTGTGCCAAGTTTTTTGTATTTTCCAATTTTGCATACAGATCTATAGGTATACTTCCTTCAATTTATAAAAGATTTTTCTAAAATGTAAGCAAATGCTCTATCACAATGTCTTCTATCTTCATCTTATCTGATTGCACATACCTGTTATAGTATTTGTCAATTGTAACCAATTTACCTTTCTCTAGTTCTATTTTCTCTAGCATCTTCATGTCTGGTTTCCAAATGTGTTTTACTATTTTCTTCTCTTCTCTTGCTATGGTTTTCTCTTCAGGTGATTTAGGCTTACTTGATCTTGTAACTCTAGGAGTGACATCCCTTTCATGCTCTGTTTTTTGTTGTGGAGGAGGTGGACTATCTACCATAACTACCTCAGGAGTGAAAGGGGCATCAGTGCTTCCACTTGCTACTCCAAGAGATCTCTCTGCCATTTTATTCTTGAATTCTTTCAATTCTTCTTCTGTTAGTCCAGCTTTTACACCGCAATCATGAATAAGGTTAGCAATTTTCCTTTCCCTTTGTCCTCTAGATTGTTCCTCTTTCACCTTTACTAATTTTTCTTCATAGGTTCCCCATCTTTATACTGTGGTATCAACTTCTGATGCAAGAACATGTTCTACTTGCATGGTGAGTACTTCATAACTCACTTCATAGCCCATGGGGTAACACCATTTCTTTCTAGGTGTAACTGCTTCAAAGCATACACAATAATTTCAACCATGAAATAGATTGTGTCCTTGTACTTATCCATAATGTCCTCATGCAACCTGTATCTTTTCTTCATCTATTTCTATAGAATTTTGATTATAGAAAATAGTTCTCCATCTACCCAAGTAGTAGTCTCCCTTTTGTAACTCTGTGAAATCAGTATGCCAATGGGTACTCCAGACTTCCAACCACTAGGATGTAAACTAGGAAACTTGTGCTCAATATGAATGAACATATGCATCAACAATTAACCAAATCCTAAAATTTTAGTTCTATCCTTCTTTACTAACTTCACATTCTCCAGAAATTATTGAGCCAAAACTTCGCATAGGTTATATTTTATGTTTTCCTTCACCATTCTCCATGCCATCATGATTACTCCAGTAGATACTGAGTTAGGTCTACTATTGTAGTAGAATTTATATCCGAGTATCATGGAAATCAATCTCACATCTTGCTGAAAGATATCATTTATTGTCATTTCTCTTCTGTCCCATTTAGAATGTGTTAGGGTTTTGACTTCTTTCTTCACATGATTCTCCATAATAGGTATAACTCCAGTGTTGTCTAATCTAGTGATCCCATGAATTAGGTCACTACAATTTTTCACAGGTTGGTCACCAATCCATATGAATAGATCATGAACCCTGCTCATCAATATCTTAAACATTTAGTTTTCATTGAATTCGCATAAATCCATTACCTTCATTATGCTCAAATGACTAATGTGTTTGAATTCATCTTTCATGATTCCTTTTTTTAGTCATATTTTCCATTTCAGTGAGTATTTCATTGTCTCCCAACGTATCATACTTACAATGTATGTAAGCCCTAATGTCTTCTACATGCAATATGCCGTGTGGGGTTTGTGAAAATGCTCCTTCCGGATCCTCTTCACAAGACTTATAGAGATGTTTCTTGAATTTGTATCTAGGATGATCAACAACATCAAAAATGATGGGTGCATCCATAGCTAGATGATGTTAAATACCTTTCTTTTGCTGAAATCCATGTGTTATGCTCCAATCAATCATGCATGGAAAATGTAGAATAGTCTGAATGCTTCTACTCTCTGATCTCCTTAGCTCTCTCTTTGTCAAATAGTGAATAGATAGGTCATCAAACGGTGCTTTATACAAGTTAGGTTATAACTTCCATTTTCACTTTATACTGTCTAGTCGGCATCTAGATCTCACGAACACAATATACAAGTCGGCTGATGGTGTTCTCTTAGGTATATAATCCATGATGTCATCTTAGTTCACACACAAGATTTTATGAGCTCAATCTACGAATTTTGGGGTAGGATAAATTCTAATGTCTGTATCCAATGCTCCCCCTAAGGCCATGATCAGCCAATTAGGTCAATTATGTCTTGCTACCTTCAGGTGAAGATCTAGTAGCATTTACTGACTCTCCCTGAACTAATGTCTCACTAGTTTCTTTAATCTTCCATGTATTACCACTGTTGTTGTCTTCTTCTTTCTTAAAACAATTTCAAAATCATTCTTCACATCTACAATACTTTTTCTAGTATCATTTCCATTCTTCTATGAATTCATAGCAGGTGGTGTTCTTCTATTATCTACTCCATTATACATTCAAAAAATTTCTATATGTCTTGGATTATTACATTTGTAGCATATAGGAGGTCTTGTTTCTTGATTAACTTTTAACTTACAGTACTTCGCAATGCGTCCAATGTTATTATATTTGTAGAATGTAGGTTTCACTATAGGTTCTCTTCCATTATCTTTATATATGCTGATTGATTAGGTCTTCTGCATTCTGATTTCTTGTGCCCATATCCATTATACTTAAAACAATAACCAGAAAAAGTTCTGAAAGGGGCATTACATCTGTAGTCTCCCTTCATGTGTCCAAATCTGTTGCAACCAAAGCATCTACCTCTGAAAGGTCTGATCTACTCTTTAGGTTCTTCAATAGATGGTTTCATAGCATCAATCTTCTCATCTGATTTCTCTTCCTAATTCTTTGAACATTCAGCTTCATTGAAGCCAATACCATTCATATCACCTTTAGGTTTCTGTTTGTCTAGTTGTTCTTTAATCAAATCACTACTGGTGTGAAGTTTCTCAATGTGATTCTTTTCTTCAACAAGTTCACCTTTCACATCTGATTGTATTTCTCCAATTCCAGGTATTTATTATTGTAGTTGTCAGCCTCATCCTTCATTTGATTTTATGCACTATTTAAGGTTTCTTCAACTTTCTTCTTAGCATCCTTCTACATCTGTACTTCTATAGCCATAAACTTATTTTCAAGTTTCAGAGTTTCAATCTCTTCTTTTAGTTGCTTCACCTGATCTGAATTGTCCTCATCTAAGTCTTCTTTTATCTAGACCATAAGATCTTCTCTTTGAATTATGGAAAGATCAAGTTGTTCTTTGAGTTTCTTTATAAATTTCTCAGCTCTTCACATGTTGAATCTCAATTCTCCATTCTCTACTTTTGCTTTATCAAGGTCTTCAAGTGGAGCAATAAAGTTTTCTTGTAGCATGTCCAAATCCATTCTGATCTCCCTCAAGTTGTTAGTATTTCTCTCCAAGGGCCATACCAATTGTTAGAATTGGATTATACTAAGAGGGGGGGTGAATCAGTATAATATCACTTTAAATAAATTCTTCTTTCACTTAAACATTAATCATACATTTGCAGTAAAGTAAAGAACATAAGTAAATGACACAGTACTCATAACACAATATTTGTTTACGAGGAAACCTTGGCCAAGGGAAAACCCCAGTGGGGATGATACCCACAAGCATGCACTAAAGTATAGTGTCCCTATAAGGAGGCCTAGCCCTGTTAGGAGATGAATATTACATAGTATATTTCCTTGTTAGAGGAATAACAACCTTGTTAAAGGTTCACAACACCCTATTAGGGGCCTCTGAGCTTACAACTCTTACAATACAATTCAATTACAAAAGTTCTCATTCATGAACAAAACAAGCATCACTAATGCTTTGATATTTCCTTTATAATTCTTCAATCATCTCGGTCTTTCTCTACTCTCCCAGATAACTATTACATAACTAAATTCAATCTTTACCAAAAATATCTTACATATATATCTCTAAAATTTACAAAGTTGGCTCTCAGTATGAATATTACAAATAATACTAAGTCGGCCTTCAATGCAAAATACATTTACTATAGTAAACATTAAATGCATAGTCAGCACTCTTGCATAGTCAATGTGTAGGCTATCAACAGCTGAAAGACAACTTGGATTGCCTAGAGTCCAAGTGATACTCCCTCAATCTTCAATGTTGTCCAACTTTTCATGTCTTTCTGTGCTCTTACATTCACATATCTTCTCTCCCAGATAACTATTAGATAACTACATTCAATCTTTACCAAAAATATCTTACATAAATATATCTCTCAACTTTACAAAGTCGGCTCTCAGTATGAATATTACAAATAATACTAAGTTGACCTTCAATATAAAATACTTTTAATATAATAAACATTAAATGCATAGTCGACACTCTTGCATATTCAATCTGTAGGCTATCAATAGCCAAAAGACAACTTCGATTGTCTGGAGTCCAAGTCATACTCCCTCAATCTTTGAATCCTTCTTACTAATCATAGACTTAACCGAACCCAAATCGATCTTAGGTGGAGGTCAAACATACTCCATACTATCTTCCTCTAAGCTCACTTGCCCTATTTCATCGATCTCTATCTTTGACATTGAAAGTACTTTTGTATCTCTGCTACTATACTTAGTCAATTTTGAAACATCAAAACTTATTTTCAAAGTAATCGAACTTAAACCCATATGTGTTTCCATAAATGACAAACAAAAAGTGAATCATATTTACCAAAGTCGATCACTTGCCAAAAATTGGTGCCCTATTCATAGGGACCAATGCATATGATCATCAACTGAGGAAGTTGATAAGAGAGGGTAAGAAAAAGAGGGAGGTTACTGATGACAATGTAGAAATGCCCCTCCTTTTATGCCAAGATGAAATAGAACTACAACATGAGGAGTTCCTCAAGGATGATGAATTCATCAAAACTAAGGAGTTTAAAGAATTCCTGATATGGGGAAAAAAAGAACAAGTTGTAGCATAGGTGAAGTCCAAGGATGAGAGGAAATCACAAGTGAAGCATTACAAGCCCTCCAAGTATATGACCCAGAGTCAGAAAGTTTGACTCCTGATGAAGCCAGGAAAATTGTAAAGTCTAGTGGTATACTCCTAGTGGAAGGATGGTACTTGGCCTCAACATTTATAAAAGATCAAATTAGGAGGCAGTCTGATGTCAAGATTTCTATTGAGACCCAGATAGGAGAGATGATAAAAGGGTGTGGATATGACTCTAAATCTCAAGCCCTTGCAATGTGGTATCTTGCTCCAAAGAATCAAAAGCCATCATTGATAAATGTACAGGAGAAGATGGAGGGAGACAAGATAATCTGGTCAGTACATAATATAGGAGACCTAGAAATATCTTAGGAATTAACACATTTTTCTCACTTGAATGAAGCAAAGGAAGAGAAAATGTATACTAGATATAAGAAATTATTTGATGAGACAAGCCTGATTTCCAAGGATAGAGAGTTAGGTTTGATGAAAATTAATGCAATGGAAAAGATAATAGCAAACCTAAATTAGAAATTGCAAGAAATGCCTGAGGTTTCCCTTGCAATACCAAAAGAAGGAACATATGCTGAGATTCAAACTGAGGAAACAGAGTATACTATAGCATAAACAAAGCAAGAGATTAGAGAGCATAATAATGTTATTTTAGGAGCATTAATGGAAATTTTGCAGCATAGGATAAATGTATTAAATGATAAAGTGGATGTATTTTATGGTGCCTATGGTAAATTTCCAGGCCTACAATTTAAGGTTAACAATTTTGTATCAATTTTGAACCCTTAGTATGCAACATGGTTAGTGAGAATCGGGTTATTTGAGAGGTTAGCATCTTTGCAACCATTGAGATCATATTTACCAGAGATAGTAACCCAAGTAGGAGAGGAGATATGTTAGAATTTAATCTTTACTTGCATTATGTAAGTAGGAGATTCCTATGGAATCCCTACACCTATTTTGTCCTCTTGTGAGGATAATTCATTTTATGTATTTTTTATTATCCCTTGGTTGTATTATTTAATTGGGA
>MU225779.1:540415-567242 GCA_018584345.1 Thuja plicata
GAGAGCATTTTCTCTCAATGATCCATTCAGTTCTGATGTCTGCTTTGGAAATTAGGGCTAACTCCTGTGTTTCCTTTTCATCTTCAATGTCCATATGCTCAATCAATTTTTCCATGTCTTTAAGGGAAATGAATCCAATTTCATCTTCTCCTAAATCTTCATTAGTTACACCTTCTTCAGCATGATAGCATTCCTTCCTATATTTAGGTTTATAATCAGATCTAAATTTCTTTACTCTTGTAGGACACTTGGATGCAAAGTGATCGATCTTGTTGCATGAAAAACATTTGAATGGAAGTTGTCCTTCATATTTCCCTTTGCCTTTATTTTCTCTTTTGGAAATCATGGCTATGATTTCTTCTAGTTCTTCATCAACTTATTCTTTCTCATTATTTCTAGAGATGTGAGATTTCTTACCACGAACTGAAGCTTTGAAGGTTGTTTCACCTTTTGGTTCAGTCTTCAATCTTGATATCTCAAATAAGATTTTAATAATCAAAGTCTCTCTCTTGAAGTCTTGTGAAGATTGCATGGTTTCCTCTAGAATACTGATCTTTTTCTCATAGTCTGATGCTAAAGTAGTCAACAGCTTGTCCATTATAACTTCTTCTGATATTTCTCCACCATGGTTTCTAACTCCAGAGACTGCTTCATTTATACTTTGATTGTATGCTCTAATGTTCTCTTTAGGTAAAATCTCAAGGCTGTTGTATTTCTTTTTCCATTTCTTCCTACACGCATTCTTTTCTTGAACATCTCCTTCACACATGTCTTCTACGTACTCCCATGTTGTGTATGCCTTATCTAATTTCTTGATCTCAGAAAATTCACTGTTAGATAGTGCACTTATAAGGGCTTCTTTGGCAACTGCAATAGCTATGAATGTATCCTTCTATTTACTAGTAGCATCATCTCTTGATAGGTATTTTAAGGAGGGAATAACAAATTCTTGTGTGGCTATCTCAAAGATGTCAAAACCAACACACTGTAGATGTGTTATCATTTTGTTCTTCCAATCCAGATAACTTGCTCCATCAAACTTGGGGCTCTCTTTTCTAAAGTAAGACATCTGATCTACCTTAAGCTATTAGGATTCTTCTTCAAGGCACTTGGCTCTGATACCAATTGTTAGAATAGTCCCAAAGGATAACTGAGAGGGGGGGTGAATCACTTATCAGCCAATTTAATTCTTTTCTCTTATTAACTTCAGAATACAATAAAGTAAATGCACATTTAGATAACACAATAGACAACACCACAATTTGGTTATGAGGAAACCAAATGGTAAAAACCCCAGTGGGAATTAACACCCACAATGAACTATACTTGTTTATAATAATCCCTATTAGAAGATCTTGCAACCCTATTAGGAGTTTTTCTTTATAATGAAATAAGTATAGTGACCTGGTTAAGGGTCTAACCCTATTAGGAGACTTTTAAAAATAACCCAGTTAAGGGGGAGGACTCACTTTCCAAAAGCTCACTGCTTTAATGGTGAAGGCTACAACCTTCCGAAGAACAGATATGCACTATACATGATGATGAACTGTAGAGTAGACCTGTTGTCTTGATCATTTCCAGTGTATTGTAATCTTTCACTTCTTCTTCACATAGATCCTTGATGAATGAAACTCAACTGATATTCTACTCTGCACCTTCCTGTATCTTTTCTTATCATTCACACTTAGCATTCCACAAATGACTTTCTATAAGTATATTCCTCAAAGTATAAGATCAAGGGACCTGTTAGACAACTCTTCATAACATCCTTGTCATCTTTACTAATCATGCAAGCATAATTACATTGCTCAATATAAACCGAATAGACACGATAATTCACTAAGTTGGCCTCACCAAATTAACTCTAACTTTGCAATCTTGTTGAAACATGTTTGGCACCTTTAGATAACTATCATCAACTCATAACTAAACTTGAATATACACATGCATATCCTGAAGATAGGCGCAACTCAAGATCCAATGCAATAATTCAGCTCTGTACAAACAAACTCTAGAAACTGTAACTACCACATAACATAATTACACAACACAACTGAAACTCCATATCTGGGTCTGCGTGTATGAACAAAACATAAAAATCATGTCAACAACATGAATATAACCGTGCAAGGCTTGATAACATCATTCTGATAAGTACATGCAGAACACTATTGTATATTATATGTTGTCATCAATGAAAAACATACAATCAACTAGCTGCCAGAAGTAAATCTCCAACAAAATGTTATGCTTTGTGGACGTTTGAATAATTTTACTTCTATTGCTGCCCAATTTGGCTTAGTGCACCTTGGGAACACTTCAGTCCGACTTGCGCCGAAACATTCTTGATGGTTATCAAGAAAAAAAGGGTCTCCCATAGTGTTTACCTAGCCAAATGGAGCTAATGGAGCTGATGGTTTGGTCCCACTACAAACGGTTTGAAAGATGTACCATTGAGCAACTTTCAACTGACCAACAATGCAAATTTTTGCACAAATCGAGATCGGGTTAGGAAATGGAATTCAATTGGAATCTCCAAGAACTGAGCCATTTAATTTTAGGCCTTCCCAAGATGGTCCTTTTTCACTTCACAGATCTCTGATATCTCTCACGAGGTGTGAGATATAGCTCTCCAAAAATCCCTGCCCAATTTGGCTTAGTGCACCTTGGGAACACTTCGGTTCGACTTACGCTAGAATGTTTTTGATGTTTTGAAAGAAAAAAAGGGGTCTCCCCTAGAATTTACCTAGCCAATTGGAGCTGATGGAGCTAACATTTTGGTCCCACAATGAACAATTTGAAATATGCACCAATGAGCAACTTTCAACTGACCAACAATGCAACTTTTTGCACCAACCGAGATCGGGTCAAAAAATGGAATCTGAGTAGAATATCTTGGAACTCAGCCACATGCTTGTAGGCCTTCCCAAGATGGTCCTTGTACACTTTATATATCTTTGATATCTCTCATCAGGTCTAAGATATGGCTTTCCAAAAATTGCTACCCAATTTGGCTTAGTGCACCTTGGGAACACTTCGGTCCGACTTGGGACGAAACATTTTTGATAGTTCACAAGAGAAAAAAGGCCTCCCCTAGCATTTATTTGACCAACTGGAGTTGATGGAGCTGACAGTAATAAGATCCATAAGTTTTGGATCCAAGCTTGTTCATTTATGTTTGTAAGAGCACAAGTTACTCCTAGGTGCAAATGTTGTCACAATGGTCTAAAATTGTAAAAGTTGTTGATTTTGAGTAACTAGGGGATATGGTCTCCTCTAGGGTCCTAAGTGTCCTAACTCAGGTCCTAGGATGGGTCAAAGAGCATTGAGTTGACCAAATTTGTCAAAGAGCAAGAAATGATCAAAAGTTGCTAAAGCAACTTTTGCAAAAAGTTGTTCAATGAAGAAATGGACAGTTGTAACCACCCAGGCTCAGGTATTTGAGCATGGATTGAATATTTTAGAATTTTAATAGAGTTTTAGTTACAGACCACTTGTGTGAGCATTCTGTATGGATTATTCCCTGAGTTTTACTTGCATTTGTAGTGTTTCTATAGCCTTGTATGAATGTGTACGGATTGGATTGAACAATCTGACTCCATGGGAGTGTAGAGATTTTTTTTAATCTTTCTTTTTCATATTCAATTTTGTTTTCAAGTTAAGGCATTGTAAAGTTACACTTAGATTTAGGTGACTATGTCTACAATTTTAATTTGCATAGTTGCAGTAACAAAAATGACTCTAACCTAAGCATCCATGGTTGAAAAGGAATTAAACCTTGTGGAATGATAGGTTAGGGCCTATACATAATGTTTTTTTTTCTTTTTGTTCTTGCAACTGAACTCTGAGGCTTGGAGTAGGTGAGCCACGACAGAGCATAGATTGAATTGAAACAACACACCCATGATCTTGTATGGGAATATTAGTGGAATGTGTGGAAGCCCTAGAGTGTCTCCTTGAAGGATCAAAAGGTTTTAGAAGTTGGTATGAAGATTGAAGACCAATTGGATGCATATTTCAGTGAGTGGTCCAGAGGCCTAAAAGATAGCCTAGAAACTAGGGCCTAGAAGAAATTAGGGTTTTGGGTGTCTTGAAGATCTATAACTTTGGATTCTAAAAGTGATAGGTGATATATTTCAAAATCATATAGTCTTCCATAGGGTTGTCTGGAATAATTTTTAGAGTTTGGTCAAAAACAGTGAAAATAGACCTAATACAATTAGGCCTAATTAGGCCTATCTTTGAGTAGTGATAATAAAGAGATGGTTATAATGGCTAGAAGTGATTGAAACACCTAGAATGGAAATTTAAGGTCCTTTGAACATAGTCTAGAGTCTGAGAGGTGTTTGGGAAGATCTTAAGCAAGGGTTTAGGGTTCTAGAGGGAAATCTAGTGAGAAAACAAGGTAAATGGAGGACTAGTTGGACTAGTTGGAGTTGATTGTGCATTGTTTCTTCATCATCTCAACTATACCTAGGAGGAAAGTTGAATTCAGGGTCTAGGAGGCCAATCTTGGTGAAGGAGACAGGTGTTGGAAACCATTAGATGGTTTAAAGAAGTTGATTAGCAACTTGGAGAAGGGTAAACACTAGAACCCTAGAACCTCTGCATCAGACTCCTATCCATGTCTGGTGTTTCTTGTGTGCCCTGCACCAAAGACCCCTATAAATTCCCAGGTGCACCCAAGGAACATTATATAGAGCATGAAAGATACAACTACAAACATAAATTCACTTAAGTCATCGAGTGCATACATATAGAGCATGAAAGATACACCTAAATACAATGTAGCACATCAAGCATTAATTCACTTAAATCATAAAATTTCTTATGTCCTGGAGCAAACATTTATTACATACATTATGAATCATAGACATGAATTCACTTAAGTCATTCACATAGGTCGTACACATGAATTTAGGTTATGAGTCATATACATGAATATACATGAAGTACACACACGAGTACATTAATTTATCGAAACACACATGTATATATGCAAGTGATGTGAAACAAGAATACACTTAAGGAATAAACATCCAACCAACAAATTCAAGGATCAAATTTAAAGTTTCATATATAAAAAAAATGAACAATAATAGTGTACATATCAATACATGGCGTACATGGAAAATCCATAATAGAGTTACAAAAAAGGACATCAACTATGTCTAGGTCGATATATACAATGTACAAATGTCACACACACACACACACACACACACACATATATATATATATATATATATATAATTTGGTCATTTAATGACCACAACTAGATCTATACAATGTCTCAATATATCTATGACTGTGGTGGATCATCAAAATTAAGCTTCTTCACAGCAGCAGTTGGGTCACTAAGTCTCTAAACAAGAACAATTCAAATGATAAGACATATATTATCTCAAAATAATATCAAAATAAATAAATAAATATGATTGTCTTTTGAGTAGAAAAATGACATTCTATCGGTGGTTCTGCATTTTTTTGGCAATCTCTACTTAATAAATGGGTTATCTGCATTCTTGATAGTCTATGCTTTCCAACGGATACTCTATGTTCTCCAATGCATGTGTGTCCTCTTGTAATCCAGGTGTGTTCTTTCCTTATTAATGCACTGTGTTAGATATATTAAATCCCCATCCTCCCCTTTGTCCGATGGTAGAGTCCGTACCCTCTGCATTGGCTCCCACTGGGGATCCCATGGATTTCAACTCAGCTAAGGCCATTATTACTCTTAATGGATTCATTTCCCCATCTAGTCCTATCAAATCCTTTGCGACTGATGTCTCAGGCTCCAATTCTTCCATCTCTACGGAAGCTAGGTTCAAATTCATAGAGAACGATGGGGCCCATGAATCCGGTAAGGACTCTGAAACCCTAAAATCTTTCTCCATTTATCCCAATTCCAAAATGGTCAATGAAATCAATAAAGAAAAAACTAGGTTAAATAATTCTGCCATTTTCTTCACTGTGGTTGAAGTTGATAAATGTCCTGCCCGTAAATTTCTTGATGACTGGTTCCATAACTTATGGAACTTAAAATTATGGTATCGTATTTCATTTTGTAGGTAGATTCAAAAAGGTTTATATGTTATTTTCTTTAATAATATGGATGCCCAAGAAGGCATTATCAAAAGGAAATACTGGACAGTTGGGAACACCTCCTTCTGCGCACTCGCATGGACCCCAGAAGCCATTCACAAAGAGGTTCTTTCTCTATCTGCCCCAAGATAGATTCTGGTTAAACATTTACCGCCATTTCTATGGCACTTTCTAACTCAGTTAATTGAGCTAATGGGTAAGGTTATTATGGTTAATGATATTGCAAGGCTCATTCCTCATATGGACGCTAGAGCCCTCATTTCACTCAAACCAGGCATGGATATCCCTAATTCCCTAGACATCAACATCTTGGATGAAATATACTCTTGCCCGATGGATATCTTAGGAAGACTAAATGTGTGTTTTCTCTATAAACGTGAGGGCCATTTGAGAAAGGAATGCCTGATCATTCAAAAAAATCCAACTTCTGTGAAATCAAACCCTTCCTCCAATATTCCCTCATTGTCTAAACCTAAGCATATCCCCCAAGAGACATCATCTTCCCCTCAAGTTGAAATCTAGGGTTCTTCCCTAGATGTTGCCTCACCCTCCTCAGCCTCCCCTCCTGCTCAATCCCTTGTGAATCTCATGTTTGAAGCTTGACCCATTATTACTCCATCTAACAGCTTCCAAATTGTGACCAAAAAAAATGGAGAAGGAAAAACATCAAACCTCCCTTGGTCTCTCCTCTCCCGCTATCTGTCCCTTTCCCTCTTAATTCCCCCATCTCTAACGCTTCCCAATTTTCTCCTAATGATCATTTAGATCTGATATAGTCTCACGACCTTCATCATAAAAAACTGAAAGAACTTGATGACGACTATTTTTAGAAGTCATCCCCACTAGCTCCAAACCCACACAACCTAAAACTATTGATAAAACTGCCCTTGAGGGTGAACTCTAGTAATACTTTGAACCTAGTCATGGATATTGAAGTGGTGGTGTCACCTCTATCTGACGATGATGAATATGATGATAAAAGTGATTTCCCAAAAACCAGACGTAGAGGACGACCTCCTAGCTCTAAGAATAAAAGCTCTTCGGGGTCCAAAAATAGAGAGGTCTCCTCTGCTACCAATATGCCTCCCAATGAGGTGATGGACCTTAATTGCAGCCCACCCCAATCTGGTTCAAAATTAATTGCACTTCATGGAACATTAGGGGACTTGATTCCCCTGACAGAAAGTATATTGTTAAACATTTTTTAAATTCTCTTAGTTCCATTGATATCCTGATGTTGCAAGAATTAAAACTATAGGTTTCATGCTTGATGTTAACTTAAATTACATTTGGAATGATGCTATCAAAATATTTACTAATCATCCTAAAGGGAGGGGAGGGGCTGGTTTTCTTTTCAACCCAAAATGGTTTGATTCTACAACGGATAAAGGTGTGTCCCCCTATAATAGGGCAGTTTGGTTCAATTTTAATATTAAGAATTGCAATTTTGGTGTCTGCTCCATTTACGCCTCCAATGATTTCAAGGAAAGATCAGAACTCTAGGATTGGATGAACTCCCTCCTGAACATCCCTTGGCTCTTTAGGGGTGACTTCAACATGGTTGAATCTTAGGAGGATAAAAAGGGTGGCCTCCCCTTTTCTTGGAAAGATACTGAAAAACCTCACTAGCTTAATCTGAAATGCAATAAAAACTTATTTGATCCCTTAACTGGAAATAAAGACTCCAAACATGACCAATGGCATACATGGTGCAATTTTCAACAAGGTGATGCTAGAATATATGCCAGACTGGATAGATTTTATACTAATAAAAACTTTTTCTCCTTTCTCCCCAACTCTTGTGGAGGCCTAGTCATTGTGTCCCCTACCGCTCTCTCCGATCATCACCCTATATCTATTTTGGTCAGGCTTAATGACTCCCATGTTTGGCATAAGTCTGGTAACCCCAAATTCAATCTCAACACTTCTCTTCTTCAAGATGAAGATATCCTTTCCACCATTAACCTCATTCTTAGGTCAAAAGAAAGCCAAAGACTTCAGATTCATGGAAAAGTTTCTCTTTGACAATCTTCACTCTGTTGAGTTGGGTGTCCAGTCTAATCCTACTAATTGTGATCATATTTCTAATGTCTCTAAGGCTAGATCAAATCTTAGACAACATCAATAGATCAAAGTTAGAGGAGCTAAAATCAGATCCCATGCCCATTGGCTTCAATATAGGGATATGGGGTCTAAATTTTTCTTTAACCTGCTAAAAAAAAGAAGTGTAATGAAACTATTGATAGAATAGTGGTTGAAAACATGGAAATTAATAATTTGAATGACATAAAAGCTGCCTTTTCTTCCTTCTACAAAGATCTTTTCACCTCTAAAGATACTGAGGAAGCCAAATGCCTTAGAAACAACTACAAGACCCTTATCCTCAATAGAATATCCATGCAAGATGTTTCTCTTCTTGGCTGTGATATCTCTATTGAGAAAATCATAGGCTATTAACTTACTCAACAATGACAAGGTGCTTGGTCCTAATGGGCTGCCTAAGGAATTTTATAAGGATAACATGGATTGGATTTTCCACAACCTGTATGATCTCTACAAAGAAGCCCTAAAAAAAGGCTCCCTAGGCAACTCTATTAATAGTGGTATTATTAAACTAATCCCTAAAGATGGAGACAAGGCCCTTATTAAGAATTGGAGGCCAATTACCCTCCTTAATGTATCTTACAAAGTTATTGCTAAGATTTTGGCTATTAGACTGGAGAATATTATGCCAAATTTCATCAGCCCTTCCCAGAATGGCTTCATTAAGGGTAGGTTCATTCTTGAAAACCTTATAACTGGTTGGGAAGCTATGGATTGGTCTAGACATTGTCAATAGAATAATGCTATGTTAGTTCTTGACTTTGAGAAAGCTTATGACAGGTTCGAATGGGGCTTTATATCCATGATGCTGGAAGCCTTTGGATTTCCTTCTGCTTTCAATAAATATGTTAACCTCCTTCTTAGAGATGCTTCTTCTCAAGTTGATGTGAATGGCTCTTTGTCTGAACCCTTCTCCCTTGGTAGGTCTATTATACAAGGTTTCCCCCTTTCTCTTTCTCTTTTTGTTATTTCCTTGGATGCAATCACTTACATTCTTAGTGACAATTCCACCTCCCAGACTGTCAGAGGTATCACTCTACCTGATAAATCTAAACTCGTCAACTCCCAATTTGCCGACGAAACTTCCTTTTTTCTTGAAGTTTCTGAAGATAATTTTATGCTATGCATAACAAACTTAGTTCTTTTTGTACTATCTCTGGTTCCCAGTTATCCCACTCCAAATGCATTTTCCTTGGGTGGAATGATCAGCCCCCAGAGTGGTTTGATAAGTTTAATTTCCAATGGGGTGGGCCTCACCATATTTTTAGATACCTCGGTATCCCTTTCTCTCTGGAACCCTCCACCAAGGATATGTGGCTCTAGGTTAAGGAAACAATCACCAAAAAGATGGATAAATGGCACAATAGATCTCTCTCTTTGGCTGGTAGAGTTTAGGTCTGCCAAAAAATTCTCTCATCCTACAACATCTATTATTCCTCAGCTTGGATTTTTAATAACTATCAAATTCTTGAAGTCCAAAAGACTATTAGGAACTTTCTATGGTTGGATGGTAAAGGGACCAAAAAACTTCACGTTGTTAAATGGCAGTGGTACCACACTAATAAATTACTCGGTGGGATGGGCCTCAAGGACATTAAAACTCAAGGGATTTCCCTTGCTGTGAAATGGATCTTCCACTCTCTGGATGGTGATGAGCCATGGAAGTTTCTTATTGATGACATTAAGTTTTTCCATTAGTATACTTAAAGGGAAAACATGACAAAGGTCATCGGTATAGACATAACCGATGGATAGCAAGCACACCTGATGAGATGAAAATATCTATCGTGAAAAATGCTAAGTATAGAATTGCCCAACGAACATTAACGAGAGTCAAACTGACGATAAGCATAACTGACGATATAGTTTTTGAGAACATCGCCGGCAAAAGTAGAAAAGGCATACCTGACGAACAATTCAAATAAGGTACACCGACGGAGCAGAAAAATGAGAGAGTAAAGAATGATACAAAACTGATAGAACTGACAGAGCATCCCAACCATCAAAACTGACAATCGGTTACAGGACCCGCAAAAAGTGTATCTGACTTTACACGTCAAATAAAATAGTGTAATTCTATTTATAGAGTTTTTACTTGTTTTAAATCTTTACTTGAAGGACAAGAAAGCATATTGTAAATGTTTTAAAGCATCCTAATGGATCTAAAACATATATAACTAAAGATCAAGGTCAAGTTGTAAACCTTGGATCTAGAGTTAATTTGAAAAGCATGAATCAAGAATAGAGCTAGAAACTAGTATAAATAGATGTTCAAACATTTGTAATAAGAGAGACTTGTAATCAGTTGAAAAATGATAGTAGCCATGGAGAGCATCTAAGCAGAAGAAGAGAACTCATGCAAAGTACAGAAATAGATCAAAGCAGTTATCAAGAACACAGAAAGGCTACTGACAAGCAGAGACAAGGTATCACTCAATCACTCAAGGTGATTACATTTACATTGTAAGCTATACAGGATATGTTATCAACAATTATAGATTGCATTCACTATCAGATCAACATTTATATTTTAGTTGCATTCTAACAAGTGCATCACAACAAAAATCCTTTTGTAGAAGGTGGACTTAACCATTCTTTGATAAACCTCTTAATAGAGTGCACACCTAATGGTGTTGCTAAAGCTTCTAATGAAGTAGATCTTAACAGTTCTCCACTCTAATACTCTTAAAAGGGTAGATCATTAGAAGTGATCAATTGTAAGCCTTTCCCGGCTCCCTTCTTATCTGCAGACAGTGAAGTTGTGTGGGTAGACATCCCCACCGCAGCTTTTACTTCCTAACAGGAGTTTTCTGTGATATCATATCATGTGTTATGTGTTATTTTTTTTCATTAATGTTTCTTGAATGTTTACACACATAAAGAACTTACATTATGATTTCATATACATATAGAAAGATGAATAGATAGATAGGTATATACAAATATGATGACAAAAATGTTAATGGGACAATCACATAAAAAAATTTAGAGGTACTGATTCACCCCTCCCCTCTCAGTACATCATTCCAATAATTCCAAAAATTGGTATCAGAACGAAGTCTCTTTCTTGAAAAGATTAAAGACTTAAGAGAAAAGATCCACGCAATGGAAAAGTATAGATTGGACAAGATTATCAAGAATGAGCAGTTGCAAATTCAGATTTACTATGAGCGGTATAAAGAGGGGAGAGTAAGCATGAGGAAGATGCTTGATGAAAGAAAGATCATGGAAACTAAGCTTAATGAAAAATATTATCAAGAAGAGGATATCCTAGATTACTTCAACTATGTTGAATCATCAACAAGAAAAGCTTCATACACATCAGTAGAAAAGATCACAAGTCTACAAGAAGTCAATCTACATCTGATAGAGAAAATCAAGATGCTACAAATTGGTCAAGAGACTCAGATGGTAAAAATGATTGATGTCGTGAATGATTCAAGAAAAGATGAGTCAGAGAGAACATTGGTTATTGATGATAGGAGAAAAATCACTGAGAAGCTACAAGAAAATGAATTGGAGATTCAAAGACTTACTGATCATCACCATGAGATAACTAACCATATTATTCTTATGAGTCAAGAGGCAAACAAATTAAATACTGAACTCATTGAGAGAATACAGATCATCGGCAAGCTAAGGGAATAAAATGTGAAACTAAAGCATGGAGTGAAAATTCAGAATCAGCTCAATGAATTGATCAAGAAAGCTAAAGATAGAAATAAAAGAATGGATGATTTCCTTGACAGTCAAAGAAGGGTCAACAACTACACAGGAATAGGGTACGCCGAAAATGGAGAATCATCAAATCAATTAGATTAAAGGAATGTTTATGCAACTCCAAGGACCAAGAAGTTTTCATGCAATCACTGTGGACAACCAGGCCACACCTCAAACATTTGCAGAAACAAAATGAAAGGTATTCCTCAATCACAATCTACTTTCATTGGTAATTTTTATAAATGTCACAAGCAAGGACACAAGGCATATGAATGCAGATCCAAGATGACAAAGCCAAAGAAGGAAGCCTACATGGACAAATATTTTCCTACCTACAAAATGAATGGACATACTTATCAGGAATGCTGGAAAAAGAATAAGAAAGCATGGACACCAAAAGAAACTGATAATGGCTACCAACCGACAAGAGTAGGCAAATCATATGTTTGGGACTATAACACGTGGGAAAATTGCATAGCATGTGGAAGGTATGGTCACATATATACCAACTGTATGAGAAAATGGACTAGAAAACCAAGAGGATGGCTCAATCCAGGTATGGCATGTTTACATTGTCATAAGGTTGGACATGTGGTAAAAGATTGCAAAGACCGACTGATAGATACAAGCACTTATCCCAATGGAAACACCATTGATGACATCAAGAAGATGAGAAACAAGATGTGGGTAAAAGCCACAAATACTAAAGGTGTTGGAACTAGCAATGCAAATGATGACACCCCATCCAATGGATCTGGTGGCATCACCATCTCCAACTAAGTTGCACAAGTAAGTATGGAACTGCATTATGACAAGTTATAGTATGCATCAGTTCCATTTACATATTGAACATATAGACAAAATTAGCATTACTAAAGATGCACTAAATTGTTACTTGTATTATTATTGAAAAAAAAAACCACCATCAGTTAATGGGTACAAATTAGCATCGGTGAACATGCACAGAAAAGTTGACACTACTTACCAAAATGTATCGGTCATTACACAAAAGCCAAGTCACTAAGTGTAAACTGACGAACATCGGTAATCCTTGAGCCGACGGAAGTTGTCATCATCATTTCACCGACAATCATCGGTGAAGTCATCAAAAGATGCTAGCAATCCTGACACTTTGTGCCTACACTGTCGAAGATGTTGTTTATATCTCAACCGAAGAACTCAGTCTTTGTATACCGACGAGTTGTTGGGCATTAATGACAACTTAGGGCACAAAAGTTATAAAAGAGTGACAAAAGAACTCATTTTGCACCCGTGATTTTTGAGCAATCAAGCAAAGCTGAGCAGAGCGATTGAAGAAAAAATTGAATTACAACCTCAACAAGATTCCAACTCAACTCAAAGGATTCACGATCAATCACAGAGATTCAGTAAGTACCTGCATTCACTGACTTCACTGTTCAATTTATGGAAAGCCCTAAATTTCTGAAAATGATGGCATCTACTTCTAGAGTTTGAAAAGTTAAAAGAACATAAGAAGAAAACAATCAATCTTATCAGCAGAGGCACTTGTGTTGAACCTAAATACAAGCTACACCCAGAAATTGCATCACAACCTGACGATTACAGAGCATTCTCCAGAATCCCACCTAGGGTTTTGCTGGTAGAGGATGTAAGGTCCTATATACATTGCAAGATCTCAGAATTAGGAGATCTGGACCTAGATAATGCCTACAGGCCACTTTGTGATGAAGATGGAAACCTAAAAGAAGAGCACAAGCATCTGGAAGTAAAAGGTCTCACGAATGCGTTACACATTCCCAAAGTTTTCAAGATAGAATGGATAAAGATAGTTCTTAGCAGAATGCATAACCAGACACTATGGCTTAATAATCCAAAATAAATAATAAAGGATGTTATTCATGCAGTTACTAGACATCCTACAACTGATAAACCACAAGCTCACAAGCACCCATCCCTAAAGGAAGTGGAAAAGCTAATTGGTGCAAAATCAGACAAGAGAGGTCTTAAGGTTAACACTATTACCGATGAAGAACTCAAGTTTGGTGCATGTGTGGTAGGATACAAGATATTCCAGGCCAGCAGAATGAACAGCATAGTAAGCACTGTTATGAGCACAACTTACAAGATCATCAAACAAGGAAAGAAGATGGATCTTGTAGAGATTTTGTTGAATCAACTTGAGGAGAACATGAATACCATAAGATCCTTAAGAAAAAAGACTTGTAAGTTTGGTTCCCTCATTATGTGCATATCTTTTACTTTGAAGAATACTTTCCATCCATAGGCAAAGTTGTATGGGATACAAGAAAATCGGTAACCATACAGATATGTGAGCATATAGAGTCATTAGGAATGGACTTTGATGACCTAATAACTGAGTATTTCAAAGGTTTTAAAGAAAAGATGCAAGCAAGAACTAGGATACCTAAAATTTTGATAGAAGAATACAAAGATGATATATGTTTCATGGTAGATACTAACTTCACCCATATCAAACCAGTAATACCTAGGAATTCTTGGCTATCACATTTAGAATATGAGATCAAAATAGGACAAGCCACTGAGTGCATCAAGGCACTACTGAATGAACTAGTTGACAACAAACAAGCAAGATTTGGCACTTATAAAGAAGACAAATCAAAGATCAAGATAGATCTTACAGTCAGAAAGATTATGAACAAAAAGGATAAAATGGTTAAAAATTTAACCAAGCAATTTGCAGTTACAGAAGAAGGTGAAGAGGAAAAAAAAGAAAAGGAGGAACTAACCGAAGGTCAGTCACCTATCGGTGAGGAAACATAAAAGAATGATTCATAGGGTACACACTCAGATTCACCACCTCCACCTCCACCTAAGAAAGCAAGAACAACAGCAGCTTGTAGAACAAGAAGAAAAACTACAAAGGAACAAACTCCTCCACCACTTAAGAAAGATAAAGTGAGAACCTACAAGAGAAAACCAGTCTCACCTAAGGAAATACAGACCAAAAGGAGGAAATGGGTTAGAAAAAAAGAGGATCTAGAAGACTCGGCTATGGATGAAGCTGACATAGATGTGCAAAAAGGGAAAGAACCCTTGATCTCAAATAAAATTGATGAAATTTGTAAGTACATAAAAGAATCAGCATCTATTTCTGATCCTAACATTAGGAAATGGTTAAAGTTTGATCCAGAGGATCAAAACAAGATAGAAGATGATATTATAGTCAAAATATGCAAACATCATTATGTTCCACTACAATTTTTAGAATATGACGTTCCTAAGGAACTATCAGCAAGATTGTCTACTAGATGGACATTTGCTCTGCATCAAGAAAAGGAAATAAGAGAAAGAGTACTTGTTACTCTTATGCCTTCAGACTCAAAGAAGGAAGAGATAAGTGAGATGATGAAGAAGTATGAAAAGTAGTTCTCACCAAAGATGAGAGCATATGAATTTCTCAAAGGGAAGTTGATTGATCTTAAAAGGGACAGCAATAAAAAGTGGAGCAAGATACTTAACATGCCCACTAAGGAAGCTAGCCCAGAGAAGGAACACATCATCATCAAGGATATACAAGATGACTCATCTGTGGAATTGGATAAAGAAGAGAGTGATCTGGCAGGCCCCAAACATATTGAAGTTATAGATGAAGTATGGCCAAACACTACTCTAGACAAAACTCAGGATGATGAAAGCCAAAATCCACCAAGTCCAATTCATATTGACTTGAGAAATGAAGAAGAATTTACAAAAGTAGATTTGACAATAAAAGGTAACATAACTGAAGATATCAATGATGAATCATGGTTGGATAATATTATCAATGAAACTACAGGAAAAGACCCTATAGAAGAAGTGCAAAAAGATGAAGATATCAATGTTGCACAGGGCAATACCGACGGACGGGATACAACTGTTGACACTGCAGAAGTCAATACACCAACCAACATGAACATTTTGATACAAGAAATTGATATTGAATGAAGCCAGGAGAAATCATCTAAGAAATATAATAATATACCCAAGGACATGAGTAATGAACAAAATAAAAATGCATCAGATACTCCAAAAGATACAGATACAGAGATGAAAGATGCAACTGACACTCAGCAAGAGGTGTCTACTAAGAAAAAGAAGGAAGCAGAAAATAAAATAGATGAAACATTGAGAAAGGATGAGGAGAAAGAAAAGAGTAAAGAAGTCAAGCAGGATGAAAGCTTGAAAGGAAAAGAAGATAAAACTATTGATACACCCAAGGCCAATGAAGAGATGTCTTCACAAGACCAATAGGTGGACTTAGAACAAAAATAATAGGATGCTTCATCTTCTCGACCTTCACCTACAAAGTAAATCCAATCTCAAGGTTTACAAATGGTAGTACACCAATCTGCCTCCCATCCAAAGAAGAAGAAGAAAAAGACATTAAAGAAAGATATCTTGGCTGTCACACTTGATGAGGTAATAGAAATATCCAAGTGGGATGTATCTACTTTAGATACTGAAGCACTTCAAAATTTTATAGTGATGTGTTAAAGGAAAGAAATACAAGATAAGATGAAAAAGGCACATAAAGAATCCCAAGCACTTGATAAGGCAAGGGACATTCTACATCAACTTGTTCCAGATATCAAAATTGAAGATAGCATATCAGTCATGGAAAAAATAGCATTTCTTACCGATGCCATCACTAATCAAAATGTAGATGCAGAGAAGGCAATGGAAGAACAGGCAAAAATGAAGTATCAACACAAATTGGTTGAAAAGATCAGCCAAGAAGTGGCAGAGAACAAGGTAAAACTCTCTGAACTAGCAAGTGAATTAGAACCAATGATTAATGAAGTTGTTACCTTAGTTCAGAAACTGTGCACACTAGAAAATTTCACAAAAGAAAATAGTGAAAAGTTGTCACAACTAGATTCAAATCTAACAGCTAGTGCACTAAGTTTAACCTCTGATGCAAACACCATAAAGTTGCATCATGAAAAGATCACAGAGGTCAACAGATTGAGACAAGAAATATGGGATGCAGAGACTCAATTCAAAAATGAGGTTACAGAGCTGCAAGATCACATATTTCCAAACCTCACCACTCTGCAACAACATATTACAGATGCAAGAAATCTGATCTCAACCCCAGAAATGTCTGTGGTAGACAACATATATGACATGCATGTGAGGATATCACTTAAGCATATGGCACTTGAGAATTTAAAGGAGAAATGGGAGAAAATGATAGAGGAAATCAAAGCCTCACACTCTCACATTTTTGAAAAGTTGTAAGCACCTTTACCCTCATTATCAAAAAAGGAGGAATGTATACATATGTACAATATACTTTAGTAAGAAAAAGGAGGAATGTATACATATGTACAATATACTTTAGTAAGAAAAAGGAGGAATATATACATATGTACAAAATACTATATGAGGATATGTATAATGTATGTACAACAAAGATAGATATGTACATAAACTTACACCCAACAACATATGCATAGGGGGAGTCATTTCATGACTAACGAAGAATTATACATAGGTATACATACTAATACATCAAGTATGTTGTACATATCAGTTTTTGATACTAATGTCAAAGGGGGAGATTGATGACATTAAGTTGTGCCATTAGTATACTTAAAGGGAAAAACATGATAAAGGTCATCGGTATAGACATAACCGGTGGACAGCAAGCACACCCGACAAGATGAAAATATCTATCATGAAAAATGCTAAGTATAGAATTTCCCGATGAACATTGACGAGAGTCAAACCGACGACAAGCATAACTGACGATACAGTTTTTGAGAACATTGTTGACAAAAGAAGAAAAGGCATACCCGACGAATAGTTCAAATAAGGGATACCGACAGAGAAGAAAATCAACAGAGTAAAGAATGATACAAAACTAACAGAATTGACAGAGCAGTTTGACCATCAGAATTGATAGTCAGTTACAGAACCTACAAAAAGTGGATCTGACTTTACACATCAGATAAAATAGTGTAATTCTATTTATAGAGTTATTACTTATTTTAAATCTTTAATTGAAGGACAAGAAAGCATATTGTAAATGTTTTAAAGCATCCTAATGGATCTAGAACATATATAACTAAAGATCAAGGTCAAGTTGTAAACCTTGGATCTAGAGTTAATATGAAAAGCGTGAATCAAGAATAGAGCTAGAAACTAGTATAAATAGATGTTCAATCATTTGTAATAAGAGAGACTTGTAATTAGTTGACAAATGATAGTAGCCATGGAGAGAATCTAAGTAGAAGAAGATAATTCATGCAAAGTACAGAAATAGATCAAAGTAGTTATCAAGAACACAGAAAGGCTACCAACGAGCAGAGACAAGGTATCACTTAATCACTCAAGGTGATTACATTTACATTGTAAGCTATATAGGATATGATATAAGAAATTAGAGATTGCATTCACTATCAGATCAATATTTATATTATAGTTGCATTCTAACAAGTGCATCACAACAAAAATCCTTTTGTATAATGCGGACTTAACCGTTCTTTGATAAATATCTTAACACAGTGCACACCTAACATTGTTGCTAAATCTTTTAACGAAGCAGATCTTAATAGGTCTCCACTCTAATACTCTTAACAGGGTAGATCATCAGAAGTGCTCAATTGTAATCCTTTACCGGCTCCCTTCTTATCTGCAGATAGTGAAGTTTTGTGGGTAGACATCCCCACCGCAGTTTTTACTTCCTAACAGGAGTTTTATGTGATATCATATCATGTGTTATGTGTTATGTGTTATTTATTTTCATGAATGTTTCTTGAATGTTTACACACATAAAGAACTTACATTATGATTTCATATACATATAGAAAGATGAACAGATAGATAGGTATATACAAATCTGATGACAAAAAGGTTAATGGGTCAATCACATGAAAATTTTTAGAGGTATTGATTCACCCCTCCCCTCTCAGTATATCATTACAATAATTCCAACACTTACTAGAAGTAACATTGAGAGAGGCTTCCCTAGAAAAGCTAATTCTTGGAAAAATCTACCACTCTGCGATCTCATTGTTGGAGACTTTCATGTCTCTATCCAAGGATCTGTTGTCTTTAAAACCATCTAGAAAGCCTAGGAACATATTAAACATCTTATCTCTAATAAGACCTTCCATGACTCTAGCCTTATTTTTGGTGAAAGGTCTATTTGGTGGAATATGCACATCTCTGGAAAACCTCTTGCTCTCTCTCAAGGATGCTCTGCTAGAGCGTGGCACAATTTGGGTATTTCTCAATTTATAAGCCTGTTTGAGCATGATAGACTTATAAGTTGGGAGGTGCTAAAAACCAGATACAACATCCCCCTATCCCAAAAGAAGACTTATAACATGATTGATAAAGCTTGCAAGAACTTACCCAACACCTTTCATATTGACTCCCACAATTTTTTGAAAATTAAATGCCCTGATGGCACTGTTGTTATTAAAAGTAAAGCCAAGAACATTTATAAAATTCTTAATCAAAATGATACTTTCATCAAACATGTCAATAAAATATGGTATATTGATATGGAATGTAATACTTGGAAAAGTTACTTTGACAGACTTTGGAGAAACGACGTTGACCCTAAGATAAGTTGTTTTAAGTGGCTAACACTTCTTGACAGGCTCCCTATAAGGAAAGATTCCTCTACTACTAAACTTTGTAGCATCTGCAAGAAACCTGAATCCACTAGGCATATCCTTCACAATTGTACTTTTGCAAAAGAAATTTGGGCTATGTTTGGGATTACTTACCCTAAATATATTAATAGTTTTGAAATTATCAATGGGCATGTTCATGGCTTAAAGGAATATACTAACCTGTTTTGGAATATGTTTTCTTCTAACATCCTCTAGCAGATCAGGAATTGCAGGAATGAAGAAAAATGTCTTGACAGTCCCAGATTTCTTACTAAGTTTTTCCATAAACTCACTTATTCTAAAATTTATTCGCAGGTTTCTATCCACATGTTGATTAGCGGGGAGAAGATGAAGAGGTTCCTGAAGCTGGGTCATTCCACCATGTTTGTCTTCGAGATGAAAGATGACTATGAATGGAGGAGGCACATGGAGAATCTCGCTATTTTTTATGAGATGGTTAAGAAACTGCATGAGGAATTGAAGCACAACAAAAATGCCACAGATGACCAGATTTTCATGTTGGCACAAATCCAAGCTAAGAAGAACATAGTATGGATGGAAGGCCCCCTAGGGTGGACTACCTGGGCAGACACCTACTATGATATTTTACACTAGATCCTTGATTATGTACTTATCTATGTTATGTTGATACTCTTTATCAATGATGTCTGATCTTTTTTGATACTTTTTGGTGTGAGGCTATGCCTCTCTTTTGACACTTTCTGAAACTCTCTTTTGTAAAAAACTTTCTGATCCTGTTATTATCAATACAAAAAAAAATTATTGGTCTGTAATTTTTTGACACTTGAATTATTGATTACCTAATCTCTTTCTCCTATGCTTGGGCTGAATGATAAATGAAATGGGCTCTGTCATGGGTGAGATAGAATCCTAGAAAAATGGAGAGGTAGAGGAAGGATGAGAAGTGGTGAAGGGTCCTATAACAGGAAAAATAAATAATACAAAATACATGTTATAAACAAGAAATACTAAAAAATAAAAAATGCATGGACTAAAAAGAAAATGCATACCACAACATGAGTTGGAACTCCTATGCTGGAGGGAGCCAAAACCATTGATGAATTAGGTTGGACCTTTACCTATATGGTAAAATAGAAAAGATGTTATAGGACCGAGAAATATTAGATAATGCAAAAAATGTATACACTAGATAATACAAATTTGCATACTGAAGCCTCAGCTAGATCTCTTATGCTTGGGCTGAATGATAAATGAAATAGGCTCCGTCATGGGTGAGAGGGAATCCTAGAAAAATGGCAAGGTAGAGGAAGGAAGGGCAGTGGTGAAGGGTCCTATAATAGAAAAAAAGATACAAAATACATGTTATAAACAAGAAATACTAAAAAAAAATGCATGGACTAAAAATAAATTGCATACCGCAGCTCGATCTCTTGTGCTAGGCAAGGGATCCCTAGGAAGTGGAGAAGGGTTCACCTCATCTGAGATAACTATGACTAATTCCTGTATGAAAATTTGTAGCAAATGACATACTATTAAAGGAACATGATTTCTAAAATATTTTGAACAAACAAGAATGCAATTGAAAGTAAATATGAAAACATGTCACCTCCTCCCTCTCCTGAACATCAGTAGTGTCTGGGGAATTCATTAGTTCAGTGAAACCCAATTGATTCTACATGTATACAATAAATAAGTCAAGTACATTCATCAATATAGACTATATCGAAATGTTCATAATACATTTCAACAAATATACTTAAATTGGACTTAATTACCTTTTTTGTTTCAATGTCCTCGATGATTTCTTCCTCTTTCCTAATGATCTCGAGCTTGGTGGGGTAGGCTAACAAAAAAAAATTAACATCAGAGAAATAATATCATACCGCATGGGTTCAATTAAAACTATAAACAAGAGGTGTGCAAAATATGATACCACATAGCTCTGTAAGTCAAAGTCAATGGCAGAAAGGGTGACATCCTTAATCTCACAAATCTGAGCCCCTGACAAACCCTATAAAACACCAAATAAATATATAAGCAATAGTTTACAATGAAGATTATGATTCACTTGAATTCCACAAATGCTTATGCTCCACAACTCTATTATGTCACAAGTTTATAAAAAAAAATTGTGAGCCATTATTACAATATAAAAATTTCTCTTCTTTCACACACAAGACCATCCTTTAACAAATTTATAGTCACAGTTAGAGAAGAATGGTATGGATTGTATTCATGGGCATCAAAGGTTAGGACCACTTTTGCAGCAGGTAATAGGACTGCTGTAGCCTGGCAGTGAATATTTTTTAGTGTGTTTACCCTTAGCATGGAGGGATTTAGAGTGGTTTTAGGTTAAGAGTATGGTGCAGGAGCACCTCCTAGCACATGGAGTCTCATGAAGATTTCAGACCCTTGATGTTCTCAATGCCCTCTTGGCCCAAAAGGACCCAAGATATCTTGTAGTTCAAGGCTTTATAATTAGTCTATCATTGAGATCCAATTGTGAGACCTAGTTCCAAGTTTGGGCACTTATAAGCCACTTGGTACACTATGGTCATGAGATATGTACTATGGTCATGGGCTTCAACTCTACATAAAATTGACTTGGCCGAATTCCCCTATGTCTTAGCCTCGAATGCAACCATTTTGGTGAAGAGATTTTACCTATAACTCCAGTTATCATGTTTTTTGTCTCTGCAACTCTAGTTTTTGTTCATTTCTAAGAGTTTCACATTTTATTTCAAGTTTGAAGCATTTCCACCATGGGAATTGGATAATATCTGGTGGAAATCTTCTTTGTAATATGCTTTCAAAGATTCTTCAAGTTGTTTTTATGTTGATGCAGGGAGATGGCCATATGATCAAGCCCTAGGTGTATATCTCAATGTATGCAACAAATCTGAATATACACAGTAGTGTATAAATTCTAGAGAACCAAGCACCAAGGGCTCTAATTGTGGATTTGATGTTGTTTTGTGAATACCTAAGTGTTCCAATTGGTTTCAGAAGGAAACACTTCCATTTTCTATCACTTGCATCAGAGTAGGTGGTATGGGCAGTGACGAAAATATTTGGGGTGCTTATGAACATAGGGTGTAGATGGGTTCTTGTCTATGGTGAAGATATAGACTAGTATATGGGGACTGTCCTAGTATGACAGTGAAATGCCAGAGAGTAAATTTTACTGAACTAGCAAGTGAATGTGCTTTGAGAAATATGATAAGGACCTTGTGATAATTTGAGGGGTTCTTGGGGTCTCTTACAAGTTATATGTTGGGATTCTTCATAAGGCCATGGAGGTGTATTGAAGGATTAAGGATATTCACACTCAGTGAACAATCAGAGATTGTATTCATGATTTTGAACAAGAAATAAGAGTAAAAGAATGATGGTTGGATGTTTCGAATGATGTTCAAGGTTGATTCATAAGCCAATAAGCGATTGGTTGGGGTATGAATCTATGTATGAGTTCAGCATTGGTTGAACTGAGTCCAAGGATGGAGGGCAGGAGTTCAAATCAATTTGAGTCATGATGGCTAGACAAGGAAGTGAATTCCTTGAGTTGAATTACTTTAGAAAAATGCTTTGACCATAAGGAAATAACAAACAAACATACACTAAGTTACCACCATACAAATTATTAAGATATGATATTTTTAAAACAATGTACTATTCTATTTTATGAATATTTATAAAATATTACCTCAGGTGTTTGAGCTACTTGTCTACGTCTACTAGACTGAGCACTCTTTAGTGTGCTTGTAACACTAGCTGCACCTTGCAATGCATATTATTCATGTATCAATTTAGATTCTTCCATACATAAAAATTTATTTACTTTTAATAGATTTAGGTAATTAATTAAAATAACATGTCAAAACACAAATTTAAACAAACCTGTGTCGGCTCTGTACCATACACCATTGACAATAGATCATCTATAAGGGCCATATCCTCAGTAGTGGATGTCTAACATCTTCTTCCACAATTTACACATGAATGGGATGTTGAACCATCCACACTCGCCTAACTATCTACCCCATCACATATACCATTACAACTGATTTAGATATGCTCAATGGGTTGGGTTGACTCTGCAAGTGTATCTGATGATAATGGAGCTCACATGGGATGATATGATCCTAATGGTGCATTTGATGATGATGGAGCTGGCGGGGGATGGGATGATCCTAATAGCACATATGATGAAGATGGAGGTGGCACAGGCACTGATCCATCCTCTCCAACTAACTGAGTGCCATGCTGGATAATGACATCAGTCAATGATGCATCTACATGAAGTGTCTATATATCCATAGACTCCTTCACCACTACTGGGACCACAAAATGAATGAGGGGTTTTCTCATAGTACACCTCCTCTCTTATGATCGGGTAATCTTATGTGCCCCAAGTCTATCCTGCACAGAGCCTCTCCCTCTACCCTAGAACTCATGAAAGTCAAAGTAATTCAACTTCTCGCCAATGATAAACTCACAGTATAGCTTCCTCAAAAAATATAAAAGCACCTCATTATTATTACAAGGTGGTTGGTCAAATACCATGTACCACCTATCCCAAAAAGCTGATTTCATCCCCCTATGAGCACACCAATGCATAGGAAACTATTTTGTATTAAATTCTAGGGAATTTCTAGTATTAGGATTGGTAAAAAGGGCACATATGTCACATTTTTCTATGCTTTTTATTTTCACATCCTCATAGGATAAACCATCAGCATAATATGTACAAAACCTATCCCTCCATGAACCCCATTTTGTCACCTCTTGAGACACCTCATTTGCACTATTGGACATTTTTTCTAATGTAGGGGCAAGGGTAGAGTCATGCTAAAGACCGAAATCCTTCAACCTATTGAATAATATATTATTTTGTTGACTATTTTGGTTAAGTCATTGCATGAGGTCCTCTTATGTTGTGATTACATGATCTAATGAGACATGTAGAGGGTCTACGGGTGGCGGTGGTTGTGGACGAGGAGAATTTTGAGGAGGGTTTATGGGTGGCGAAGGTGGTGGATGAGGAGAATTTTGAGGAGGGTTTACGGGTGGCGATGGTGGTGGATGAGGAGGGTTTATGGGGGGTGGTCTTTCATTTCTTTTTTCTCTTCTTGGGTTGTTTGATGAATCTAATATAAAATTAATAAATGAAAACAAAAAATCAATCTCATAACCTAGTTTTGATTAAAAAATGCAAAAAAACAACAAAAACAATAATACATACCTTTCTTATGGGGTGCCATTTCTTGAAAATGTGCAAATTGTTGAAGATATCTTGTTTTCTTTAAAGCTCCATCAGGTTCTTAGGTGTTTTTGCCTTCTTCCAGTCTTCTGCTCTGTGGTTTAGGCACTCAAAATGGCCTAAGCCGCGGGCTTTGCAAAATATTGTATGTTTCTAATAACCCGATCGGGTTATTAGAAACATCTTAGAACCTGATCACGTTATTAGAAAACATAATATGTCTAATAACCTGATCGGGTTATTAGAAACATCTCAGAACCCAATTGGGTTCTGAGAAAGGTAAAGTTTTTTAATAATATTGTCTAGGCTTGGTTACCAAGCCTAGTACAATTTTGAAATTTCAATAACCTGATCGGGTTATATGAAATTTGAATTTTTTTAAACCATGTGTCCACTTTTTTGGTCCACAACTTCATGCACACACCCCAATGTTGGTTTTCTCTTGTCTCCTTTCTGCTGAGGGTGTTGAGTTTGTGTCCTAGGTTTTTAATCCCACAACCTAGTCTTAGAATCTCATCTAGGAAAGGAGATTGCAGGAAAAATAACCAACAATGTTAATGGATTAGAAGTTGAACAATAGTATCCTAAGAAGGAGATGGATGAGATAGTAGATATTTTAGAAATCAGAATTGGAAGAAGTACAAGAGGTGAGAAGTATAAGGAGAATCTTGCCAAATGGAAGGACAGACTAGTGGAAGATTCATGGATTTCTTTGGCTAAGGTTGACCATCTTGGTTTTCCTTTAGCCACATCAAAGTGAGAGGCTCACTTTTCAAATAACCTAGATTTTCTCTAGAAGCCATGGCATTCATCAGCCAATTCAGAGATTATTTTATCCAGTTTGCAAATTTCTCATACATTTGTCTTGCAGGATTCGACAATTTCCCTATGAAGCTGCCCAGATATCCAGATGACATGATCGTGTAGGTTGAGGTGATGAGGCAAGTGGTCCAAGTGAACCTAATCTGTGTGGGCACCTAGAAGAAAGGCTATGATTTCCCGATGACCATTAGAGCCTATAGTTGTGCATCTTGGTCCGATGCAAAGAATGTTCTGAAAACATTCTCAAAGAGGTTTCATTTAGAAACATATGATGTCCTGAGGCTGCAGTATGATACTGTGAACTATGCTTGAGATTATCTGCAAATGGGTTGCACTATCCATCACATTGATGATATTGAATATTATTGGGCCAACTGTAAGGATGACTTAGAGAGCAGAGAAAGGTTCTACGCAAGGCAAACTATTGACCAAATCAAAAATTTCAAAGTTAACATTGCAGTTGAAGGGCTAGAAGATGACGGCTAGCATATGCATGATGATACATACATAGAGAAGATCAAGCCCCTTCCCATAAGCTTTGAACCCATGCTAGGTCAAGCTATTGATGACTTGGAAACCTTGATGGTTGGGATTTACAGAAGGATGGAACAATGGGTTGAGTGGACGACAGGTAGAAGGAAGAGGTTGGAAAGGAGGCAAGGAAGAGGTCAAAAAGGAGGCCCCGTCTTGACAAACTCCAACAAAAGAGACCGGGAGTGCTCCTGCATCATCTTCAGTAGCTATTCTGACTATAGCCAAAGAATTAGTTCAACCATCATTCCTATAAGACTGAGATGCGTGTTCTTCAACATCATCATTAGCAACATTATGAACATAATACAATTCATCAATAGGAGAAGCAACAACCGAAAGTACTTCTTGCATTTGGGAAACATCAAGTGAATCAACTTTATCATCTACTGCTGTAACATCACAAACACATGTGCTCTTTTCACCAAAAACAGAATGAGCTCTTTGTAGTAAAGAAACTCCATCATCACATTTTCTTAAGTCTGAACTTTTAATAAAATTATTTGCAACAGCAGGGCATATTAGATGCTGATATGAATTTGAAATTTTAACATGGCACTCTCTTCTACTTTCAAATGTATTTTGCTGGCAAGCATCTCTAGAGAAATGGTTCTTTGTCAGTCCATACTTTATGTTGTTTTCAATCTCTACGGCTGCCATGAATGCTTGATGC
>MU225779.1:569914-587953 GCA_018584345.1 Thuja plicata
TAATCTTTACTGTAAAGACCTGAAACAATACTTTATTGAATCTGTCGATATCAATATCTGCTCTTGTACTTGTGAAATCTCAGTCATAACTCTGCTTACCTCTGCAAACTGAACAACCTGGGCTCTAGACATGGTGAACCTGATGAACGCACATTGAATGCACCATCAACCCCTTTGAAAAATTCTGCTCTATCAGTTCACACATTCTGTCTGCACTGCTACTACATTTTCATCTTTGGAAAAATCCCCGCGAGTGAGCGACACATCTTTTTTATTTCTCATCGCATAGTCGCCATCCATTTTTACTGCACTTTTTACCTTCTGTGACTGAGCGATGCGTTGCCTTTGATTCTTATTTCATGTTAGTCGCACACCCGCGCCACTTTTATATTTTACTCTTTGATCCATGCGAGTGAGCGATGCATTAACTTTTGAACTTTATTTTGTGTCTGTCGCATACTCGCACCACTCTTCCTTTTATCTTTTTGATTCCTGCGAGTAAGCGATGCCTCCCTTTTTACCTCATCGCATAATCGCGAGCTGTATGCCTTTCATCTAAAAATATTAGCGAGTAAGCGATGTATTGATCAGTCCTTCAGTCGCTCAGTCGCGTGATCCTGTGTCTTTACCTTTAACTTGAAGCACGTGCCCTTTTTTGTTTACAGCGACCTCGTGACATACCTTAATCGCTTAGTCGGAAGGACTTTCTCCCTAGGGAACTTTTATCACTAGACTTCGCGACCACCGTCAGATCCTTTTACTCCTTTATCGAACGGTCGTCGCATAATCGCCTCAGAAATTCATATACCTTTAATTTATCAGGAGACTTCGCGACTGAGGGCAAACATACCCTAGTCGTTTTATCGCGTGATCCATCTCCTTTATCAAGCGATTAGGCGACAACCATTAGCTCTGTGACAGATGTCATCTTTTCTTTCGTCCTCTTTATGCACACTGGGAATCTGATTCACCGCCCCGATCTGGCGACATCCCGACTGAGGGAAATCACTTAACATGTAACTGTTAGTCGCGAGGTCATGAATGTTATCTCTTAACCGCCAATTATCACGAGACCACGCGACTAAAGCAAAGCTTTAACTGTTTGAATGTCCTGATCCAGCGATCATGCGACATGAAGTGAATCGCAAAGTCGGGAGATATTTCTTTGACCTATTGACTCTTCTCGTGATCACCCGACTGAGGTGGGTCCCGTTCCTTTTAAAATATCATAACATGAAATTCAAGCGACAACCTGACTAAAGAGAGATCGCCAAGTCTCAAGACATAGATGGAATATTCTGTTTCTTCAAGAGACTACGCGACATAAAGGAAAAACTAAGTCGGGAGAGGCTTTGGCATATTCGATCTGGGTTATGTGATCAAGCGACCTGACTTAAAAGCACATGTCTTTAGTGACTGAAAAAGGTAAAGAAGAAATATAAGACATGGCTAAGGGTTTTAAACATGCATCGTTTAATACTTGGCTTTAGGGTTTTAGCAGGGTTTTGACAATTTGGGCAAGGAATAAGCATGAAAACCTGAAAATTTTACAGAGTTGAAGCCAGACTGAACAAGAAGGGACTGAAATGGATAAGCCAGAACCAGAAAAAGGACAAGGAACCGGGAGAACCGCCAAATAAGAAATATTACCAATAGAAGGGTCAGCTAAATTTTGGTGTGAAGAATGACATTTTGTTGAGTCAAATTTGTGTATGTTTGAATACCATTGTTTTAATTGTTCCACTGCATTGTATTTATCTTTCTATTAATTTGAATGTTTCATTGAAATTGGATTTACAGTTTATGATTGAACCAAGGTTCTGTATTATGATTTGATATAGTTAATTGAGGGGAATTTTTAGTGTTATTCAAAGTTTGAGAAACGTTCCTATTAGATAGATTGCTTCATTATTGTTTTATCCAGTAATCTCTCATTCCTGCATCCTACATGATCATTATTTTTCATTGCATTACCAGTTTTTAGAGCTCATATGATTACTAAGATCTTAAAATTGGCTAGATTTAGTTGAATTTAATCTGCCTGAGCTAGTTCCTGTCTAGGCCTAGCTTGGTTTACTTCTTTTGTTCTTAGGTTAAGAACATACCCATATTAGGTTAGGAAAGATCAATATTCATTGAAGATCATTCATTTAAGGGAGCTATACCTTCAAATTTAGAGGGAAATTAGTTATTCATTTACATTTCCCAACTGTTGTATTCGATTGCTTCTTTAATATTTGGGTATTTTAGAGTTAAAGTGAAGAAGAACAATCTGTTTACCAACAGATTTTTGGCAACTCTACTGGGGAAATGAACAGTCGCTAGACCAAAAGCAGTATAATGAGGAATGATGGTGCTTCCTCATGAAAATTTGATTCTAGTACTTCAGCCAAACCTTGGATTCCAAGACGATCAAGAGGATCTCATCTCCTCACTAAATACTTTTGTCTGGAGACAAAGAAGAAATACTGAGCATTATAGAAACACTAGTCAAGTGCTTGAACAAGAAGAAGTGAAGGTAGAAGCACTCAAACAAGCCATTCAAAGGAGGAACTTTAGAAGGGGTCAATGCAAAGCAGAGCGTGAGGCTAGATTTCCAAATTACTGGAAATCCTGGAGCCTCAAAGATTTCTTAGAAGTATAAGGAAAGAAGGTGGTAGAGACCCAGTCTTTGAGAGACTTGCAGAAATTGACTTTTCCCTGCTTGAAGTACCTCGTCAGAGGAACAGAAATACTAAGAGAAAAAGTAGACCTCCTTCCCCTCCTAAACAATCATCCCTTTTGTCCACCACTTGTCAAGTGCTAACCTTGCACAAAGTAGTTTCTCCTCCTATTGTAAACCTAACTCCTTATCTACCTAAGGAAGTTATGGCACTTCCTTGGGCCATCACAGTCAGTCCCTTATAGTTAGTAGCATATAACCCACTGCCCTCAGGGTCAAGGAATAATTTCCCCAAATTCTCCAAAGACAGGACGGTATCTATGGATGAACATATCACTATTTTTTTTGCAGCCATCAATATATTAGCAGTATGAGAAGAAGATGTGGCTGTCAGATTATTTGTTGAGACCCTTGTGGAGGGTGCAGTAGATTGGTTTTATCATTTTCCAGTCTCTTCTATTACAGATTGGGCTTCCATGAGAATGGATTTTTAAAGAAGATTCAAAGCTACTGAAGATGAGCACGCCCTGTTAACACAATTGAATTCAATAAAAAAAGGGCCTTCAATAAGCATGAGATATTTTGTTGCTAAATTTAACAAGTTGGTTAAACCTATCCTAACAGCTAATTAGCCTACTACTGGTAATTTGAAAACTTTCTTTATAAGTTCTATACCTCCTGACATCAGTTATGATTTGAGAAGGACAAACCCAGCCACTTTGGATCTTTCTCAAAGGACTGCGGTGGAATTAGAAGATCACATGATCTCGGCGGGAAAATGGAAATGAGAGATACAAACTCGGGCTAGTACTAGCAACACCGCATCATCAGACGAGATGATCCAAAAATTGTCTAATGAGTTCATTGCTTTCAAAAGACAACTTCCCAGATTTAACAATCCTTACCAGCGAAATTTTCAAGATTAGTCTAGAAAAAATAGTGATGCAAGGAATACTGATGGGAAAAAATTACAACTGACTGCTCCTCCACAAAGGCTGGCCATAGAGCTCCTCCCAAAAGGGGAAACATGTGTGCTTTTCACCTGACAACAGATCATGATGGAGAAATATACCTCGATGTATCTCATTCTTGGAAGATGCATCAAACAGATGAATGGAACACTGGAGTATCTAGAGCTGAATTAGATTCGTGCTCACATGGTAACTCTGAAAATTTATTTTTTAAGTACGTATTAGATTCAAAATGAGATGTGGCATGCTATGCTACTATAGATGGGACATCTTATGCAGTATTAACCCAAAATTAGAAAGATAAAGTCCCTATTTCCACACCTCTGTCAAAATTTAACGAGGCATCTACTTCCTACTCTAAAGATGCCAACCAAGGAGTGAAAATGTTGCAACCTGGTAAGGAACAAAACTCTTTTGATATTATTCAATTCTGCAAAGATTCTAGAATTTAGATTTCTCCCATAGATTATCTCAAGTCTAATCCTGTAGAATTGCAAAAATTAGTCAAATTTTATAAAGGAGAGGCCCAATATTTAAATCAAAATATTATAGCTTCATTAGAAGAAGGGTCTATTTTGGCGGGTCTATTTGAACAAGGAGAGTCATCGGTTTTGGCTACTTCTTCTGGATGAAAACCTGACCCTTTCTATGTGTCATTGTTAATAAATGGTTGCAAGATGAGTAATTGTATAATAGATTATGGTGCCTCAGACAATGTGATGCCATCAACTGTAGCCAAGGCCTTAGGTTTGACCCTCACCAAATCCCATGGTAGATGCTACTCTATGGATGTTAAAGAGGTCCCCTTGATTGGGCAAATCAAAGATACTCAAGTGGCTCTACCATCACATCCCGAGAAGAGAATGTTATTAACCATATTGGTCATTGATATCTAGGAGGAGAGAATGTTTTTTGTTAAGTAGGATTTTTTGCAGAGATCTAGGAGGAGAAATAAAGCTAGATTGGTCTCAAGCTTTGATCCCAATGGGTAAAAAAAAGATCAAATTGGTTCCTAAAGAGAAAGAAAAATTCACAGTGTTAAAATATGATGACCCTAAAGCAAAAATTCTGTACCAAGAAATGGAGTTTGGTAACTACATGTTATTCACAGATAGTCATGAAGAAGAAGCCAAGCCGGGAGAAAAGAAAGATTAGCCTACCGCTGAAGAAATGCCACCACAAGTTTGGACTCTGAAGTTTGATGGTAACTGTGCATTGTTAGGATCTGGTGCAGGCGTAGTCTTGATATTTCCAGATAGAGAATATGAGCCCATGTCTTACAAATTGGATTTTGAAAATACCAAAAACATAGTGGAGTATGAGGCCCTGCTTCTCAGAATTATTGCTTCAAAAGAGAGAGGTGTGAAAATCTTAAGAGATCGAGATGATGCTGAGTTAATTGTGTGCCAAGTTAAAAACCAATACTCTGTGAAGAATCATAGATTAAAAAACTATAGGAACAGGGTATGGGATGAAATTGAATCCTTAGATGCATTCTTCATTGATTCTATGCCAAGAGAGTTTAACCCTAAAGTAGACTCCTTAGCAGTATCGGCCTCATTACTCCTCCCTCATCTAGATTTTAAAGACAAGAGGTATCAAATAGAAGTGATGTGTAAACCATCCGTACCTGACAATGTGGAAGATTGGCAGGTGTTTGAAGATGACCAAAATCTCCTTCTCTTTTTAGAGAGCGGCGCTGAATTTCATAAAGATGCCCCTGGTATTCATAAGGAAGATTGTCAGAAAAATCAAAAGAGAGATAAGTTGGGTATCATACAATTCCAAGGTAATAGTATCCCGCCTCATTTGGTTACACTTGAGAAGCTTTTCAATAGGCATGACACTTTTGTTAAAAGGAAGAGGATCGAGAGGGGCCCTACCACTGGCGAGTATGAAGGAATTAATATTGGAAGTGAGAAAGATCCCAAGATGATTAACATTGGGAAATGTTATACTGAGGAAGAAAGGGACGAGGCCAAGAAACTCTTCCTAGAATACCAAGATGTCTTTGCATGGAGTTATGAAGATTTGAGAATCTTCATGGATGGTAAATTCAAACATCAAATTCCTTAAAACCTGAGGCTGCCCCGTTCAAAAAGAAAAAAAGGAATTACAATCCCAAAGTTGCGGATGCGATTTTCAAGGAAGTTGATAAAATGTTGAATGTGAAGATTATATATCCTATTCATCATTCAACCTGGGTAGAAAACATAGTGCCTATGAGGAAGAAAAATGGAGAAATAAGAATCTGTGTGGACTTTAGGAACCTCAATCAGTCTTCTTTAAAAGATAATTATGCTCCTCCTAACATGGACCACCTACTGTAGATCATAGCTAGAACCAAAATGATGTCTATGTTAGACGGCTTCTCAGGGTACAATCAGATAGAAGTAGAGAAATTTGACTAGCACAAGATGACTTTCACTACCCCATGGGGCACTTTCACATATCACAGAATGTCATTTGGGTTAATCAATACTGGGGCTACCTTTCAGAGAGGTATGAATCTTTCCTTTAGTGATATGAAGAACAAAATAATTGGTATGTATCGAGGTGATCTTACTGTGTTTTCTAGAAAAAGAGCACACCATATAAATGATTTAAGGAGAGTGTTGCAAAGGTGTAGAGAAGACAGGATTTCATTGAATCCCAAGAAGTCAGTTTTTTGTGTAACTGAATGGAAATTATTGGGTCACATTATTTCTCAAGAAGGCATAAGAATTGATCCAGAAAGGGTTAGAGCAATTTAGGAATTAAGCTTACCTGTTAACAAGAATGGAGTGAAATCATTTTTTGATCAAGTAAACTTTCTCAGGAGGTTTGTCCCAGATTTTTTAGAAATTACCAAATGCATAGTGGACATGATGAAAGGAAACATAATTTTTAAGTGGAGTGACCTTGGAAAGCAAGCTTTCAAAAGCATTAAGAGCACCATAGCCAATGCCCCAGTTTTATGTCACCCAGACTACAAGAAGGATTTCATAATCTATTGTTATTCCTCTGAACATACTCTATTAGCCATCCTCATGCAGGAGAATGAGGAAGGAGTTCGGGATCCTATTGCTTTTATGAGCACACCTCTGAAAAATCATGAGTTGAAATACTCTCAGAATGAAAAACATGCTTTCACAGTAGTAAAGGCTTTGAAGATTTTCAGATTCTATATTTTACACTCTCACTCCCTTGTATATGTGCCTAACATTGCAGTAAAAAGTATATTGACTCAAAAAGACGTGGGATGTAATAAAAAAGGAGCATGGGTGGCTAAGACTCAAGAATATGACAAAGAAATCAAACTCACCAAGTTGGTGAGAGGAAATGCAGTGTGCAAAGCAATGGCGGAAAATCAAGTGGACGAAGATCCTGAAACGACGCAATTCATTTTGGTAGTAAGTATGCAAGATCCTTGGTTTGAAAATATTGTTTATTTCTTGACATATGGTGAATGTCCCGAAGGATTGACTTCGAAACAAAGAAGAGATTTAAAACTGAAAGCTTCTAAATATATTATTTGGGAAGATATATTGTATAAGAGATCTATAGATGGGACTTTCCTCCGGTGTGTTGAAAAACAACAGCAAGAGAAGCTATTAAAAGTGTTTCATGATGAAGCTTGCGGGGGAAACTTATCCTCATCAGTCACCATGTTCAAGATATTGAGATAGTGCTACTATTGGACGGGAATGTTCAGAGATGCATATCATTAGGTGGCAAGATGTGAGAAGTACAAAATGTTTACTAGAAAGTCACAGCTAGCAGCGCTGCCCCTTAGACCAGTGATAATCGAAGGTCCTTTCCAGTAGTGGGGCCTTGATTTTATTGGTCCTATAAATCCCACATCCAATGCGGGCCATACCTACATAATCACAACAACAGACTACTTCACGAAATGGGTGGAGGTGAAAGCGACTAAGAAGACTACATCTGAAGTAGTATGTGAGTTCATTAAAGAAAACATCCTAGTAAGGTTCAGGGTACCTATCAAGTTGGTAATGGATAATGCCACATATTTCTCTTTTTGGGAAATTATTGAATTTTTTTATAAGTATGGCATTATGGTTAGTCACTCATCCAACTTTTTTCTCCAAGGAAACGGTCAGGCTAAATCCAGCAACAAGAGCCTGGTAAACATTATGAAGAAACTCTTGGCACTTAACCAGCGAACTTGGCATAAGAAAATCTATGAAGCCCTCTGGGAAGATAGGGTGACTCCCAAAAGATCCATTGGTGTTTCTCCTTTCGAACTTTTCTATGGGATTGAAGTAAGTCTACCCTTGCCACTGGAATTGGAAACTTGCAAATTAAGGACAACAGTAGAAGATGGCATATATAAAGATGGTTTAGAAAAGAGGATCCTATATTTAAACAAGCTTAAAGAGGAAAAAGAGAAGATGGTAGATCACATCACACAGCATCAAATGCATGTGAATAATTTGTTTGACAAAAGGAGCAGGCCTCAAAAATTTATGGAAGGAGATATGGTACAGCTATGGGACAAACACAGAGCACCTAAAGGTATGCATGGGAAATTTGAGATGCTATGGAAAGGACCTTTCAAGATCCATCAGGTGTTTGAGAGGAATTATTTCAAAATGGCTTATCTAGATGGTGAAGCACTTCCCTTGACATACAATGGTTAGGACTTGAAGCTGTACCAGATCTGAATCAGAAATAGGTAACCCCTGTATTGTATTATAGTTACGTTTAGTTCCAGTTTTTTTTCCTTAGTTACGTTTCCTTTCCTTGCTTTCCTTTACATGTTTTGCTTTATTTTTTTTGTGAGTCATCCTTTTATTGAGATTTGTGAAACCAGAGACTTGATTTCCTTGCTTGGACATGTGAATGTCCAAGTCCCCAGACAGATCCTGTTGTTGCCCCATTTTTTGTCCTGCATACCTTTAGACAAAAATGGAAGTTTAGTGTGTAGCATTGGTCTTGAGATCTTCATGAAATTCTTGAGTCTAAGTCTATTTTTCCCCTTAGGCTAGGAGGCCTTTATCGGATTTCCCCAAATTGACTTCCCTTTTGTAAGACGAAGGGAATTTGTATCTGAGATCATGTTTCATTGGGTAGGTTAAGTTCCCAAATCCGGTAAAGGTCATGTTTCAGAGGTTTCTAACATTGGTTCTACTTACATTTGAATTATTTGGTGTTGACACTTCATTTTGCAGCATTGGCAGAAAATTGGTTTTGGGCTTCTCCTTGGTGGAAAATCACCTACAGAGTGCATTTTCCATAGTGGGCAATTCCAAAAGTCTCAGCGGTCAGTTGAAGTTGGAAATAGATAATTGAATTTTAGAAAGGCAACTAGATTCAACGCAAATCCCATCAGGTTAGAGGAATGATCAAATGATGAAGAATGTAAGAAGGAAATCTCAATGGCAGAAAAGTGGAAAACGGCTTCTTCACTACTTCAAATAGGCGGTTTTCGACCCATGAGATGCATTTTCCACTAGATCGTTATATGCAAGATCCATGAAGAAAAATTGACTTATGAGGGGTTTCAAGGTATAAAGAAAGCAAATAAAATCACCACATGTCATTTTAGCATTGCAACGGGCTAAGATTCCTCCTCGACAGATTTCTAAGAAAGGAGCACCCCAAAAGCATTTCTCCACCCAAAGAGAAGCGAGAAAGAAATTATCCGCTACCTCCAAAAATTTATCGTTATGGTTATCTAAAGTGAAAAGATATTTCTTAACAACCCGTAGAGGAAAAGTATTTAATTCAAATAAATTCGTTTTCTTCATAACAAACTTTTTCATAAATGCTTAAGTCTCTTTATTCGTGTGGCATGGGAAGTCGGTCGTTAACGGTAAGAACTCAATGAAGTGATAAAAATAGAAACTACCATCTGTTTGACAAATTTTCTAAATTAAAATCTCTTGGCAATAGTTTTTCTTTTCTTTCATGTTCCTGAGATATATCCCTAGTTCCCGTTTCAAATCAATCGAAGCATGGCTACCAAATTTACGGGGTTCGATGGAATGAACGACATCACTTCCGATTGGCACAACATCACGGACACTTCCCTGAAGTTCTTTGATATGCAGAGCTTCCAGAACAGATTGAAGGTGGACCCAATGCACCCCATTACTAAAAAAATGAAGGAGAATGGGCTAGTCGAAGTTGTTGACTTCCCTGTTGCAATTCAAGCTCCTGAGCTTGTTAGAGAATGTATGGCTCACTATAACCCAGAAACTGAGCAAATTCTCTTTCCTAGTGATATGATACTGTTATTTATTGAACGTGACTCCTTCCAGAACTCCCTTCATATTCTAGAGCAAGCCAAATACTCGGAGATGACATACAGTCAGGGGGTTACTGAATATGGAGTGAAGAAGGTCATGTGGAAGATGGAGATAATGAAGACATGGTTCCAGGATTCAAAGAGCACCAAGGGAAAGTTGCCCAAAACTCTATATGGCACAAACCTAAAGTTGGAGATTGTGGATATCCTGGTATTGCTTCATAGGATTAGAGGTGAGAGTGATGTGCTAAATTTTGTTGAGCATCATTTCTTCCTAGTCCGGGTGATTTTCTCTCAACACCATTTTATTGATTGGGCCCTCATGGTAAGAAAAAATATCTCTAATGCCCTAAATAGAGCTAAACATCAAAATGAGTTCTATATCTCCTTGGTTCTATTATATATTTTGGCTACTATTCAACTTTGTCCAAGACTTCCTGGATTAGAAGAATTTTTGGAAGATGTTAAGAGCTATGAGTTCTTTCCCTGTCTGCAATTGCATAACAGTTATACTGAATATCTCAAAGTTAATGATGCATTTACAATTAGACTGTGTAGGGAGTTACAAGGTTGCCCAGAAAGGATATTTTCTCTAGAAGCCATGGCATTAATCAGCCAATTCAGAGCTTATTTTATCGAGTTTGCAAATTTCTCATACATTCCTCTTGTAGGCTTCAACGATTTCCCTCTGAAGCTGCCCAGATATCCAGATGACATGATCATGTTGGTTGAGGTGATGAGGAAAGCAATCTAGGTGAACCTGATTTGTGTGGGCACTTGGAAGAAAGGCTACAATTTCCTGATGACCATTGGATCCTACAGTTGTGCGTCCCAGTCCGATGTAAAGAATATTCTGAAAACATTCTCAAAGAGGTTTCATTTAGAAACATATGATTTCCTGAGGCCGCAGTATGATCTTGTGAACTATGCTCGAGATTATCTACAAATGGGTCACACTATCCATCACATTGATGATATTGAAGATTATTGGACCAACTGCAAGGATGACTTAGAGATCAAAGAAAGGTTCTACGCAAGGCTAACTATTGAACAAACCAAAAATTTCAAAGTTAACATTGCAGTTGAAGGGCTAGAAGATGACGGCCAGCATATGAATGATGATACATACATAGAGAAGATCAAGCCCCTTCCCATAAGATCTGAACCCATGCTAGGTCAAGCTATTGATGACTTGGAAACCTTGATTGGGATTTACAGAAGGATGGAACAATGGGTTGAATGGATAGTAGGCAGAAGGAAGAGGTCGAAAAGGAGGCCCCTGTCTCGACAAACTCCAACAAAAGAGACTGAGAGTACTACTATATAATCTTCAGCAGCTATTCTGACTATAGCCAAAGAATTAGTTCAACCAGTGGGTGGAGGTGATGAGTCTCTTGAAAAGATGATTCAGTTAGATAAGACTTGTGGAGATGGCTCAGCCCCAATCATTGGTTCAACAAAAGAAGCAATCTCGACAGAACCAATCAAGTCTACGACTGAGCCTGTTAAGAATATAGAAATAGAGCAACCAGCCCAAGTCAGTACCGTGGGTATGCAAGGTGATACCTCAACCCAAGATACTCCAAGGCGAGGGTATCCTATCATAGTAGAAGTGGGCGAAGATAGTTCCATCATAGCGGCCATAGAATCGGATGAAGAGGTTGGAAAGCAATATAAATTACCTCAAGTTATTAAATTGGTTTCCTCTTCCCCTACCTCAGTGAATCCATTTTCTTCTAGGCCTAAAGCTACCCCTCCAGTCATCAGGAAGTTGTTCATAGAGGAGTTGGTCTCTACTACTAAAGTCACTAGCGCAGAGTCTTGGATAGAGAATACTTTAGAGCGCAAGAGGAAGAGGATCAAAGAAGGAGCTCCCAGTAAGGATACTCTCTCACGGTCCCTACAATCCAGTGCTACTATGAGAAAAGTGAAGAAAGAAAAGACCCTATCTACATTAGGTCGAGACCCAGAAACAGGGCACTTTACCATGGAGGTAGCAAAGCCCACCAAAGAAGGTAGGATCAAAGATTTGACCACCTCTGATTTTGAGCTGCAGTCATTTGATATGGGACTGGCTCGCCATGATACTAAGGTGGATTGGTGGAAATCCACCAAACTTGTAATTGAGGAAGAGCTCGAAGAACTCAAAATTGCTAAATTCCAACTTAAAGCAGAAGCCGCTGAACTAACTAACTTCATCAAATAGTTAGTTACTCCAGTGGCTAGCATTTCGAGCCCCCAAACCACTTTCAACCCCAATGTTGTAGAGAATCAGGCTATCATAGCCAAGTTGTAGGAAGACATGCATTTTGGGAAAATTGGTAAACGATGGATCGAGAGGCTCAAATCTGAAGGGCTGGTAGTTGTTGAACAGCTGGGTAACACTCTACTAAAGTTGGAAAAAGAGAGGAGCTACATTGAAAAGAATCTACAGACTCTCACATCATAGAGGGTAAAGTATCAAGAATGCATAGTCTCGCTACATGTAGCAGTTAAAATGAAGACTAAGGAGACACTAAAGGCCGGGATCCTACAGAAAGGATATGAGCCTCTAATTGAGTGGCTTCAAAGCCTAGAGTTTAAGACCGAGATGATCATTCAAGATGAAGGAGGATTGCAATAGACAGATGTTAAAATCAAAGAAGAACAGAGAAAATATTTTAAACTCCTTCAAGGTCTCCACGCAGAGTCACAAGCAAGCGGTCAAGGAAAAGAGATGATTGGAGTGACCACCATGCAAAAATCCTTCTTTGACTATGCGGATAAGTTGGCAGAGTAGTCTTCTTCTCACTTGGATAAGGTGTCAAAACTCCAACAGTTGAGTAGATGCATCTATAAAGCTATGGAAGAGATGAAAGACCAGGTAGATGCGGTTAAGAGCCTGACCAAAGATCACTCCAGGTGGCTCATCAGATATACCAATGTCCATGTCAATAGATATGAAGAGATAATTCTGGTCATCATAGCTGTCACCGCTTATAGAGAGAAAAATAGATAAAGGGAAGAAAATGGAAACATAAATATTCCCTCTTGTATTATTTTTGATAAATCTTGTAATGGATTAAACATGTGTTTATCATTTCTGGTTAGGGAAGTTGAACCATTTCGGTTACCCCTTTTTTTAACGGTCCAACTCTAGGATCGATATTTACTCTTTTGAAAATCAATAGAAGAGTCGGCTAAATTTTGGTGTGAGGAATCGTATTTTGCTGAGTCAAATTTGTGTATGTCTGAATACCATTGTTTTAACTGTTCCACTACATTGCATTTATCTTTCTATTAATTTGAATGTTTCATTGAAATTGGATTTACAGTTTATGATTGAACCAAGGTTCTGTATTATGATTTGATATAGTTAATTAAGGGGGAGTTTTAGTGTTATTCAAAGTTTGAGAAACGTTCCTATTAGATAGATTGCTTCATTATTGTTTTATCCAGTAATCTCTCATTCCTACATCCTGTATGATCATTATCTGTCATTGCACTACCAGTTTTTAGAGCTTGTATGATTACTGAGATCTCAAGATTGGCTAGATTTAGTTGAATTTAATCTGCCTGAGCTAGTTCCTGTCTAGGCCTAGCTTGGTTTACCTCCTCTATTCTTAGGTTAAGAACATACCCTTGTTAGGTTAGGAAAGATCATTCATTTAAGGGAGTTGTAGCATCAAATTCAGAGGGAAATTAGTTATTCATTTACATTTCCCAACTGTTGTATTCGATTGTTTCTTTAATATTTGGGTATTTTAGAGTTAAAGTGAAGAAGAACAATCGGTTTGCCAACACAATGGATAGTCCCATTGACACTACGCTTAAAGATAACAACAATGTGGATGTCGAGGATCAGAGTGAGATGGAAGACACAAGTATCCAATCACCCATTCGTGCAACTGAGGCTGAGTCAGAGAAAGAAGGAGAAAAGGAGGTAATCAATACTAATCCACCTATTTTAGAGGTTGTACAAACAGTTTTAGAGAGTGGAGACAAGATGGAAGAAATTTCTAATAGCCCTACAGAACAAGAGGCTATACAATTGTTGGTGGATCTACCACACTTTGTATCATCTACTCCCACTGGACCCAAAATGGGAAGTATACCTGACCCACAGGAAATATTGACTCAGATGAAGGGAGCAATTAAAATTGATACTGACAAAGGAAAAGATATCACAGAACCTGAGCCAAGTTCCAGCTCACTAGAGCTCAAGAAGAGGAAGCTAAACAAGAAAAAGTCACCAAGCTTAAATGTCACATTGGATGAAGTCATTGTGATTCCTAAATGGGATCCTGAGATTTTGACATATGAGAAGATTCAGACCCTTCAAGACCTATTGAAGAGGAAGAAGAGACAAGAGGAAATGAAGAGGGAACAAAAGTAGAAGCAAGTTCTGCATGACATAAAGGATATTTTTGATAAAGCTTTTGATATGGAAGATGTAAATGAGAAAGTGCCATTACTAGAACAATTAGTTCACATTGTGCAGAAAGTTACTGATGAAAATATTGAGGCAAATGACAAATTATTGCAATGGTTCGAGAGAATATTTGAGAGCAAAGTCTTGGAGAAGATATCTGGAGAGATTTCCACCAAACAGGTTGAACTTTCTTCTCTTGTTGAGATTCTTGAGGAAGTTGTAAATAATGTTTTTTCATTATACAAAAGATTATGTGATGTAACATTATTTACAAAGGAAAATCAATAGCTTATTGAGAAGTTGCATTTAGATATGAAGTCAACAGCAAGTTCATTGAGCATGGATGCTAGTTCTAGCACCATACATTTTGATAGATTGACTCATGGACAGAGGAGATTAGCCAAGCTTATGGTTGAAGATGGCCGAATCATGGCAAAATTAATAACGATTTAGGATAATTTGATACCTCATCTAGAGGTTATTCAGAAGGAACTAATAGCTGTACGAGAATTGGTCAAGAGAGATTCTCATCTCTCTACTGCAGATAGTTTGGTAAGTCTAGCTGTCGAGCTAGAAGTTAAGTTGGAGGTTATGAAGTTTGTTAAGGATAGTTGGGATACATCATTTGCATTGATATTACTATTAGTTCTCAAAACTGCACCCTGTTAAGCTCACAAAAACTTAACCTTTTGGAGAAACATGGAAACACTCCTGGGTAGTGGGTTTCCCAAAATTGGAGTGAATCTCCGAGTTCTAGTCCGGTTCCTATATGATACTTCACCTGAAGCTCTTGTAAAAATGGTAAAAAAAACTTGGCTAGGAAAAGAGATAGAAAATTTTTTTATTTTGAATAAACTCGGAGTACTGAAAAAAGCAGGAAGAACTGAAGGGAAAACTTAAGGTGATGCACCAAATTTGGAGATGAGAATGATATTTAATCAGACACAATGAAACCTTCCTAAAACCAGCTTGACATATGCACAATATTGATATTAGAATACTCAGATAAAAATGCTTTATAAGAAGGATTGACCTCAATTCAACTATTAATAGGAATAATAAAATTCACTTATTAACAATGAAATGAAACAAAAGTCACAACTTATAACCTATGTGAGTACCAAATATTCATTCACAGATGCTAAAACTGAGACATTTACTTCAAGGATTCAAAATGAATCACAAAAACAACATCAAATCAGTAACTCACATACTACAAGATGAACTCAATAATGGCTTCCAAACTTTCCTTTATTCAAGCTTCAATGGTGACTTAAGAACACCCTCATAAAACTGAGTTTCAAACAATCTGCAAGTGACCACCATGAAGGAGTCAAAAAAAAATCACTCCAGAGGCTACCTTCACATAAAATTTGGAACTGTCTAAAATGAGTTACAAAATTTCTTTTTCTTTTGTTAAGAACTTAGAACAAGTTACAAAACCTCAAGCCAAAGGGAAGAAGAACTCCTTAACAATGAGTCCTTGACTCATATTTATGCATTTTTCAAAGCCAACTGCATTCTGAAAGTAATAACTTCTGGATCGAATTTGGCCTGTCCAGCTGCCGTCTAACTCTTCAAAAGTCTGCAAAGATACCAGTTGGTGACCCAAAAGTCATACTATCATCAATAATCCCTTAAAGAAGTAGTCTTATCTCTCTAGAAGAGTTACAAAAGTCTCTGAAATGCAATAACTCTTCTGCAGACTTTAACAACTGCAACTTCTGATCTTTTTTTAAAAAAATCTGATCTCTCCACCTGTAAGATATCTGATTTAGATCGTCTGAGAACAATCCGATCTCTCTGTCTCTAAAAAAAAAATCCGATCCTTCCCCTTGACTGTCTTACTTTTTCTTTCTATGAGTGAGCGACGAGCCTTCTTTAAACTTCACTTTATGTCAGTCACATACTCACAGTCTTTTATGCTCTGCTCCTGTCCTCTGCGCGAGTGAGCGATGCTATCTTTCCTTTCCTTAGTCGCAAGCTCGTGAGCTGTTATGGATTAGCACCTGATTCTCGGCGATTGAGTGCCAATGCATCTTACTTTTCATCTATCCCTTCATCACACAGTCGCTGGCTATTTTAACTGACATTTGGATTCTGAGTGACTGCGCGATATCCATTTTCTTCATTACATATTCTATCTCGGTCGCATACTCGCTCAACTTTTACTTCAGTTTTCACTTCTGACTGTGAGTGCGCGACTATGTCTGCTTTTTGCTTAGTCGCTTACTCGCGAGCTAATCGCCCTTCATCCCTTTTAACTGGCGACTGAGCGATGACTTTATGTTTTCTGCTTATCGCACACCCGCGAGTTCCTTTTCTTTCATCTGAGTTGATCGGCGACTGCGCGATGAGCTCCCCTTTTAGCTCATTGCATACTCGCGAGTTGATATCCCTTTTTCTCTTTTGATGGGCGACTGAGCGATGGGCCTCCTCCTTTGCTCGTCGCACACTCATGAGCTCCTTCTCTTCCATGCTCTGTGGACTTGCAGAAAAATAGGAAATAGGGGGCTTCTCCTTGCTTGCAGAAAATCTCTCTATGGGTGCGAACTCCGCAACATGTAAAAAAAAATCCTTCTCTTTTTCCCTTTTCGGAAAAACACCCTCGCAGGTAGAAATCCGCCACGGAGAATCAGAAATTCAATTCTCCACCTTGAGTCTTTTTGGTTTTTGAAAAATTGGAAAAGTGCTTCAAAAACCAATTGCGGGATCCACCATAGCGCTCCTTCTTTTCTGCCTTTTCGGAAAATCACCTGAGAGGTGCGAAACCCGCCAGCCCTTGCGGAAAAATACCTTTGCAGGTAGAATTCTGCCAAGGACCTTGGTACCAAAAATCGGTAACATTTTCAGCCCCAGGTATGTTCAGCCATGCCATACAACATAGTTGAAAACATGAAGAAGATGAATGTTACAATGTCTATGTGGAATTCATTAGCTATTCCGGGACAAACTGATTTGTTAAAAAGGGCCCTATCTGAAGAGCAGAGTCTTAAGCAAGCTGTTGATGCACCTCCCAGGACTATCTTGACAAATGCTACTACAGAAGTTACTCCTCAAGACAGCAGTAAAATGCAAGGTACAAGTACCAAACCTCCTCCATTTTACGTATCTTTAATTATAGGAAAAAATTTAGTTCATAATTGTATGGTCGATAGTGGTGCTACCACCTCTGTGATGCCTAAGAAAATAGCCGATCAGCTGGGTTTAGTTTATCAACCATTGGAAAAAGGGGTAGTACAGTTGGACGGTTCCACTATCAAAACCATAGGGGTAATTAAAGATGTTTTTTTAACCCTTCATGCTTGTCCTAACTTCTCAATACCTCAAGATATCTTTGTAATCGACCTTCCCCCATATTTTTCCATTTGCCTATCAAGACAGTTCACAGCCAAAATAGGGGGATATCTTTCATCATACTGGTCCCATATGCTATTTGGAACCCGTTATGGGACTAAGGTGATCATCAAATCTGAGGGGCTTGCAAAGGATCATATTGAGCCATATATACCCAGCATGATTAATGCAAATTGTGTTGCATCTGATCAAACTGAAAATTCTGCCATCTCAGAAACAAGCACTCAAATTAAGAACATTCCTGATATCTTACTTGACGAATGGGCAGCTGAGAATGCATTAAGAGGTGAAAACAACACTGTTTTAGATGCTGGCTTTGGAAATTATATATTCCAAGAAGCTGGGTCAGTTATTCCAAACCTTGTTAAAAGTTCAGATGAGTTTG
>MU225779.1:593695-626116 GCA_018584345.1 Thuja plicata
TATTGTGCATATGTCAAGCTGGTTTTAGGAAGGTTTCATTGTGTCTGATTAAATATCATTCTCATCTCCAAATTTGGTGCATCACCTTAAGTTTTCCCTTCAGTTCTTCCTGCTTTTTTCAGTACTCTGAGTTTATTCAAAAAAAAAAAATTCTATCTCTTTTCCCAGCCAAGTTTTTTTTACCATTTTTACAAGAGCTTCAGGTGAAGTATCATATAGGAACCGGCCTAGAACTCAGAGATTCACTCCAATTTTGGGAAACCCACTACCCAGGAGTGTTTCCATGTTTCTCCAAAAGGTTAAGTTTTTGTGAGCTTAACAGGGTGCAGTTTTGAGAGCTAACAATTACAACTTCATAAACAATTTTTTGACAAATACAACTTAACCCCCACAACTATCAGTGACAAAAACAAGGGGGAAACAGGACATGAAATAGGCAAAGGAAAGGAAACAGAAAAAGATGTATAGAACCAGGTATAAATATCTTTGTTGAAGGCATGTATATTATGTATATTGTGTATGAAGTATGAAGTATAATCGAAGGGGGAGTACATTGTGTACTTAGGCAAATTTTGTGAATGTAAATGATAAGTGCTTTTACCACTAATATCAAAGGGGGAGATTGTTGATCTCTAAGCTTTGTTGATCATTAGTGTCCCACACTTAGTCATTTATCTAGGCAGTTTTTGTTAGTGATTTAATTATTAAGTCACCTTTCACTTATTAATTAAATCATCATTTGATTTAATTATTAAGTCCCCTTTATCTCTATTTCACTTAAGCTAAACTTTAGGCATGCAATAATTGATTCTTTTATAAATTATTCATGCAACCTTGGTTTCTTCACCCAACCTTGGTTTCTTCACCCATCTCAGGGTTTTGATCTCTTTTATAAGGATTGATCAATTTGTAATTATTGAATCCTTTTTTGTAATTCTATTCCATTTTTATTGAATCAATTGAGGATGTTTCCTCTTTCACAGATCTTTTGTTTTTGGCCTCCATAGCTTTTGCTTCTCTATTTTTGTGACAGGTGTTTGCATGTAGGTGATTCTTGGGAGCTGTAGGGTTGATAGTTTTTCATCAACTCCAATATGGTATCAGAGCTCCGCCCTTTCATGCCCCTATTCTCTTAATGAGAGATTTGGCCTTGTTCTTTAAATCTGTGTTTTTGAGAGGTTTTTATCTCAGATTTTCATGGATTTTTGGAGTATTTATTTTTTGGAGCACTTTGGGCAAAAACCGACATTTGGGTGTGTTCGGAAGGCCCAAGAAACCCAATTTTCATATAAGGCATGTCCAATTTTGATACAGTTGAAATTTGGGCACTATTGTTTGCATGCACGGCCCATGGTACACTTTACGAGGCAAAAGTCCACCTCAATTTTTGCACCACCTTGATTTCTGCACCACCTCAATTTGTGTGCCACCCCGATTTGCATGACGCCTCAATTTGCATTCTGCCTCAGTTTCTGTGCCATTGATGTCAACAGTCGCAGGTCTGACAGTGAGGTTAAATTTGATGGCCATGAAACCGTCATACAACTTGCTTTTTTCATAATGAGTAGCCTACGGTTTTTTCGCTCTATCTGGAGAAAACAAAGACTGATTTTTGACTTCTTTATATCATCAGAAAGCTCTTTCCAAGTCGGATGCTTTTCTAGAGGTTAGAATTTCTAATTTTTCCATCTTATAGCCATTTTTGGTAGTCAAAGTCAGTAATCTATTTTGCACTCTAGGAGCTATATCTTGCTCCTCCAGACTCTATTTTTTGACTTCCACATGGTGTTGGAAAGTTGGTTCTGTTATCCTTCTTATTGTATGGGTCTCACACCCAGAATTTGCTCTAGATATTTTTTATTAAGTTTTTTGCATTTTTGCAATCTGGTGGATATCTTGGATGTTTCAGGTCCTGGGATCATTTTCTGTGCATGGGATGACTCCTTGAGAGTAGTTACATATGTTTCTATTGGTTTCAGTCATTCCTGGATATTGTATACATCCTTTTCTGTAGATTTTTTGCAAACGCACTGAGATAAAGTGCCATCTTGCATGCTTGGGATTCTGCACATTTTGTGCTTGATTGTACTCGCATTATTTATAAAGTTCCATGGGGGGGTTGTTGAACCTTTGTCAAGTGAGTGTTCCTTCCAAAACATTAGCCTCATGTGTGTCAGTGACTGATCATCCTCAACACATACTTTATTTATGCTTGTACGTTCTTCATCATGCAATTTTTCTTGGCAGTCTCTCAGTGTATCTGTTATACCTCTCCCTATCAGCATTATGGGGGGTATTACTGTTGGTTCTTATGTTTCCTTGGTTCGATGGAGTGATCTATGTATTCAGTATTTGTTCCTATGTACTAGGCGGATGTAGTGGTTGGTACATATGCATTTCGGTGAGATGGATCATTTATCATATGGACACTCTTCTTTCGTTCCTATTTTGGAGGCTTCAGACTTGGCATTTTTGTCATTTGTATCTTCGAGTTTTGATGTTTTCCTTGTTTTCCATCCAAATTTGAGTAGTGTCATTTGAGGGCACTCATACAGAGCAGTTATTTGACAGTTTTTTGTAGCTTCATGCTTTAGAGGTGTTCTACATATTCTTTCTTTGTTCCTATTTTCTGGGACATTCTCTAGTTTGGAGGCTTCTTCATTCCTTCACTAGACTTCATCTCTTTTTGGAGAGGGGTTTTTCCCACTAGGTTTTCTCCTTTTCTCCTCTTTACAGAGATTTTTTGTACTTGGGTACCTCATCGGGCCATGTTGTTGGGACCCATCTTTCCTGCTTTCAGCAGTTGTTTTTTTAGCTTCTCCCTAATTTTATCTTAAGGGGGGGTGTTAGAGTTAAAAGGGTATTTTCACTTATTAATTAAATCATTATTGATTTAATTATAAAGTCACCTTTCACTTATTAATTAAATCATCATTTGATTTAATTATTAAGTCCCCTTTATCTCTATTTCACTTAAGCTAAACTTTAGGCATGCAATAATTGATTCTTTTATTAATTATTCATGCAACCTTGGTTTCTTCACCCAACCTTGGTTTATTCACCCAACCTTGGTTTCTTCACCCATCTCAGGGTTTTGATCTCCTTTATAAGGATTGATTACTTTGTAATTATTGAATCCTTTTTTGTAATTCTATTCCATTTTTATTGAATCAATTAAGGATGGTTCCTCTTTCACAGATCTATTGTTTTTGGCCTCCATAGCTTTTGCTTCTCTCTTTCTGTGATAGGTTTTTGCATGTAGGTGATTCTTGGGAGCTGTAGGGTCAATAGTTTTTCATCAACTCCAATAAAGGGGGTGTTAGAGTTAAAAGGGTATTTTCACTTATTAATTAAATCATTATTGATTTAATTATTAAGTTACCTTTCACTTATTAATTTAATCATCATTTGATTTAATTATTAAGTCCCCTTTATCTCTATTTTACTTAAGCTAAACTTTAGGCATGCCATAATTGATTCTTTTATTAATTATTCATGCAACCTTGGTTTCTTCACCCATCTCAGGGTTTTGATCTCCTTTATAAGGATTGATCAATTTGTAATTATTGAATCCTTTTTTGTAATTCCATTCCATTTTTATTGAATCAATTGAGGATGTTTCCTCTTTCATAGATCTGTTGTTTTTGGCCTCCATAGCTTTTGCTTCTCTCTTTCTGTGATAGGTGTTTGCATGTAGGTGATTCTTGGGAGCTATAGGGTTGATAGTTTTTCATCAACTCCAATAGTTTTAGCCGGTCATCACTGCGGTCGAGCTATCCCGTATAAGTCAAGCTATCCAGCACAATCGTTGTCAAGCACATAATAGTTGTCAAGTCACATAGTTGACAAGTTCAGTCCATGTCGAGCGCTAGAGTCTTTTGTGTCGAGCAAGACAAATTTTTTATTTATGTCAGGAATGACACCAATTTCAAGGTTATTTGTTTTGGGTCGACTTATCTAAGCATTTAATATTTTCAACGGGATAATTACGCATTTAATTATTTGTTCCCACAACGTGGCATGGAGCCAATCAGAAAATTGGATTGCCTAAGCGGCATAAGCATTTGATCCTGATCGTTGATCTAGATCTAATAGCCATATCCGTAAAGTATATTAAGATTGCTTCTTACCCTAATTGGATAGTACTGTGAGAGAAGGTGTATGTGTACATGAGATATGTGCGAAGGATTTGTTTGAGAGAGGAAACATAGATCTATCAGAGTGAAAGTGCAGTGAGAAGCAAAGTAAAGATATATCATATTATTAGACTAGAGAAGGCATTGAAAAGAGGAGATATGTTATCAGCATCATAGTGCATATCGAAGGATCAGATCTTGAGACATTCTAACAAGTGTATCAGGTGAAATCTCTTAACAGAGTGGTTCTAACAGACCTTTCTAAATCTCTTAGCCGAGTGCTTACTTTGTTGTAAGTTTAAACCCTTTTACAAGGTAGATTGTAATGATCTATAGCTCTTAACCGGGGAGACCTTAAACCAAGTAGATTACATATTGTGATCAAATCTTGTAGCCCTAACAGGCACACTTTATTGCTACAGTAGTGAAGATTTTGTGGGTGTCATCCCCACCCCAATTTTACCTTATTGGGTTTCTGGGTTATCAAATTTTGTGTCTTGTGTTATTTATTTACTGTCATGGCTGCTACTAGATGATAGATCAATTACATTTATACATGATTGTGGATCAGTTTGTTTTAAGTGATAAGAAGTTCAAGATCGGATTCACCCCCCCCCAGTATCTTGCTTTCCCATATTGTATTTCCAACACTCTCGCTATAATGATATAGTTATGAGAGAATTATGTATGGGTTGATTTAATTTGTGTGTATTAGTCCACCGAAATTCAAGAATTTCCATCTATGCTCAATATGATAGGGTTGAAGAAACACATGTTTTGCTTTCTTATAACATTGTAATTGTAGATATTGCAAATGTACCATGATAACCATATAAATAAAATTTATAAGGAAGGTTAATAAAAGTATGCGGTCATGATTCTATGGGCTAACTTCTATGTAAAGACCATTTTTTTCAATCTACTCTTGAGGCTAACTTCAAGCTCAAGAAGGACTTAGATTATCTAAACCAAATTTATCCCTATCCCTGAACCTAACCCTTACCAAATTTAACCCTAATGCAAGCCAAATTGAATTGTAATCATAAGACTACACATAATTGGCTCGTAACTTTTGATATAATTTAACTTGAAATCAAATTGAATGCTAACTTTTAACCTAATTTAAGACTAAACCAAACTAAACACTAACCCAAAATGAAATTGAAATCTAATCTTAATCCTTACTCTAATTGAACCCTCATTCTGACCTTTAGCATAATTAACAACTAAAATAAATCGAATACAGAGTCTAAACATAGTTAAATAGTAAACCCAATTCAATCATAATCATTAGTGAATTGTGTTTACTATTTTAGTACCAACCCTAAATCTAGTTTTATGCTTAATTAGAACTCTACCACTAACAAAATATTATGTTATAAACCTAAATGAAATTAAACCTTGACCCTTAAACGTACTAAATCAAATTGAACGATGTCCATAAACTATATTGAGTCGTACACCAAAACTTAACTAGACATTAAAACAAAATGAACCCTAACCCCAACTCTAAACCAAATTGACCTCAAACTAAAGAAAATTCAACCCTCATTCTAAGACTAAATCAAAATCAACCTTTAGGTCCTATATCTAATTGGGCACTATAATCAAACTAAAACCCAAACTTAATTTCATTAGATTTTTGAGTTAGAGTTTGACTTCAATTAAGTCTGCAATCAATCATATTCAACTATGATTAGATTTCAACTTAAGTTAGGGATAAAAAATGTCATAATTAAAATTTGATTGCATCTACTATTGAATTATGGTTAACATTACCCTAAAATTAGGATTATACTTTAATAATGACTACATTTCAATTTTTATTTTTACTTTAATAAAAGTTAATGCAAATTTTCTTTAAAGACTTGAAATATTTAAATTATAAAATTATTAAGTTTTTAAAATTTTATTTAAATAATTATGAAGATATAATTTTTTTAACTTGCAAATTAATAAATATTTCTTCACACACTGGTTATAAATTAATTACACAATCGAAATGAGTATTAGAAGATCAAGGTTGTCCCATTAGTTTTTAAAAAGAAAGTGGGGAATGACTAAGTTCCTATAATTGTGCTTTGGGTTATTGTGTTGTAGGTTATTTGGTTTTTATTTTTATATGTCTATATGTGTAATTGATTCTAGAAATATATTTTATAACTTGTCAGCCTAAAATGTTACCACAAAATTATTTTACATGTCGGCCTATTTTTAAACATTTTTATACGTTTCTAAACCCCTCTATAAAAGAGGCTCGAGTTAACCATCTTAATTCAAGCAACATTAAAGAGGTTGAGGTGTTGTATTTTGGTTTTCAGGGAGAGACAACTTCTACATCTTAGATAATTGCCGAGAAGGATATATATTTCAGTTATTAATTATTCTGGTATGAAAGACTGCTCAATAATTTTAGTAATCTTATTTATTCTTTATTTATTCTTTTATTAATTATTTTTAATAACAATCTATTCATATTTAACACTAAAAACTTTGAAATTTGATATATCTTGGCATAATTTATTTTTGTTTTAGAAAATACATATTCAAGTTAATAAAGTCTTTATTAAAAAGAATAATAATAACAAGTTTTCTTTGTCATTCATTTTCTTTCATATATAGACTAAATTTGACATGTCAGAGCTATTCATTACAATAGGTCAGAAGTTTATGGGAATATGAGTAATTTTTCTTTTCATGTATGTGATTTTATTGAATTTGATAGATAATATTATATGATTTCCTGAACAATTGGAAAAAAGAAAGATGTTTTTTTTTTGGTAAGCTCTGTGTAAAATATTTGAAAGAGAATAGGTATGTGTAAAAGTGTGATTAACAAATATATTATAAGTGAAAATAAATAAATATTTATATGCGTAATGAAATGAGTTAGTATGTTGGTTAAATAACTATTCAATTCTTTTTCTTTAAAAGTGTGATTAACAAATATATTATAAGTGAAAATAAATAAATATTTATATGCGTAATGAAATGAGTTAGTATGTTGGTTAAATAACTATTCAATTCTTTTTCTTGTGTAGCCATAACTTTTGTATAAAAAAAGAAGACGGGTATGTAATAAATTTCAAATTTTTAGTAGATTAATGGAAAAAATGACCAGTTTTTGTGTGTAGTGGTGCACTGATAGGAAATTTGCTGTATAGTATTATTTTAGTACAATAGTAGGTTGATGAAGAATCAAAGGTAAATTGATGATTTTTGTGTTGGATTTTAATAATCTAATTTCATCCTTTTATATTTAATAGAATATTAAAGATAAATGTTTTTGACTTTTTTTCCTCTAATAGTAAGGTGGGTGAATAATTTGAATTTAAAGTAAACTGGTTGTTTGCAATAAGAACTTTTCTTTCCTTTTCTTTTTCTATTTATTTAGCTTATTTTCTTAGAATTTTTTGATAATTTGATGTTTTTATATTCAACTATTTTTTTTACTATAATGTTTTAGTTAGAATAAAAAAATTGTGTCTTTCTCATTTTCATAGAGATTTATTTTGAACCTAATAATTTTTAACATACCAACTACTAGTATGTTCTTAGCATTTTCATAAGAGCTTATTCTTTACAACTTATGAAAAAATAACTACTAAACTGTCATTTCTGTAGTTCAATTTTTCAAAATGTATAAGATTTAGTTTTTTATATATATAAAAGTACTTATTTTCATCATGCAGAAGTAATTAGCTATCAAAATGGCTACGACCTCCACAGAGTTGAACGAGCTTAAAAATGTGCTGAAAGGACTTATACAAAAGCCTATAAGTGGAAAGCCTCTAGATCTAGATCTTTATACGTATCCTCTTTTAAAAAAAAATGAAATGACTCTTTTATTCTTTGATATGATTTGATCATTTGAACTTTATATATAATCCTATACTATTTTCACAGAACTATCTTCAATTTATGTGTAAAACGCACTAACAACTCAGACAGACTCTATGAACTCTATAATCTATACAAATCGTTAGTCACTGATTACATACATTCAATGGTAAGAGTCTGTTCCTATTTGTAATTTACTTCCTGCAGCCCTTTTTATACAATAAAAATTACTTACAAAAGAGGTCTGTTGGTAAAAAAAAGCCTAAAGTGAAAGGATGGAATAAACTTGAATTGCTTTTGTTCAGGTTTTACCTGGTTTAAGGCAGAAGCAGGGTGAGGTGATGTTGAGAGAACTTGTTGAGCGTTGGAAAAATTACAAGGCGGTGATCGAAAGGCTCTCCCACTTCTTTGCTTATTTGGATCGTTTCTACGTTATAGAGCATCATGTTCCTACACTCGGAGATGTTGGACTCATAAGTTTTTTTTATTTGGTAAGGCTTGTTATTAAGAATTCAATTAAAGTTGAGTTTTGAGATTTTCAGATAATCTATGAAATGTTATATTGCAGGTTTACGGTGAAATAAAGATTAATGCAAGGGATGCCGTGATTGCTCTGGTATGTTTACATAATTTTTTTATGTCTGATAATTTGCACGACAATTTATTCTTAGAATTCTCATTTTTATAATATATTACTATAATTCAAACTGCTGCTTTCATATAATTGTTGTTTGTTGTTTTGATCCTTCTTTATGCACAACAATCAAAACCGTTTCAAACTCTGTGTTAAAAATTTAAATTTTATAGAACCGTGTATTTGATGCTCTTAATTTTGGTTATCAGTACCTCTTGAAAATGCTCTTGGTCGCAATTTGTTCAGTATAGTTGCTATGTTAGCTTTTATTGAATGGTAATGCTGTTTTTCTCAGATTGAAAGGGAGCGTGAGGGAGAGCAAATTGACCGATCTTTATTGAAAAATGTTGTGGGCATATTTGTGGAGATTGGAATGGGTGAGATGGATTGCTACTTGAATGATTTTGAAGCACCAATGCTGGAAGATTCTGGAGCTTACTACTCCCGAAAGGCGGAATCATGGATTATAGAGGATTCTTGTCCACAGTATTTGTTGAAGGTAATTGTGGATTTAGTTTTGGGTAGTTCAAAAATCATTGAAGGAGCAGATCTAGCAGCTGACATGTTGGATTTTATAGTGCTTCTGATATATATATTATCGGGTATTACAGGTTGAAGAATGTTTGCAACTTGAGAAGATTAGAGCTTCCCATTTTTTGCATTGCAGCAGACAGAAGTACTTGCTAGATGTGAGCATTTGTTCTGTTTTTCTGGCATTTATCTCGTTTCATCATCTTTACCAAAACCAATTTTCTGTGAGGTGTGTAACAATTGTCTAAAGTATAAATCATTTGTTCCAATCTTGTCCGTTTTATTATTTTGGCAGAAAGTACAAAACGAATTACTAGCTCGTTATGAGAACCAAATTCTGGAAAAGGATTCAGGTCTCTGGGCCTTGCTTAGGGACAACAAGGTATAGATTTCACTTAGTGCCAGCAATTTGTTTGTTTGCCATGATATGGTAATTGTTTTTCTTTATGACAGCAGTTGATATTGAGCAGTCCCAATAATTTGGTTTCTGTTACAGAAAGATGATCTTTCAAGGATGTTTAACTTGTTCAATAAACTAGACAAAGGCTTGGATCCAATTGCAAATACTTTTACACAGGTTCTTCTCTTTTGTAACATGTTATTGGGATGCCTATTTTATATTTAGACATGCTGCCTAGTCCAAAGACTTTATAACTGTTCTTCTCCTATTTTGCAGTTCGTGATTTCAGAAGGAACTACACTTGTTAAACAGGCAGAAGATGCATTTACTAAAAACGTAATGATGTTTGTAGCTCTTGTGTAAAATTGAGTTGTTGATAGTAGTCAAAAATAACTCCAACTTAGTAGTGTGAATTTAGTGTTAAGCTGTAATGCATTCAAGTTTCAAGTGTATCTGGTTCTGTGTTATTTCTTATGCAAACTTACATGCCTTTACACTTTCTTCAGGAAGAGAAAAGGGATACCAGTGGAACTCCAGAGCAGGTAAGGCTCTTTCCTCATTTATTTGTTCACTGTATTGCACTGATGGGAGTGAAAGGACAGTCTTCTGCAACATCTCTCAAGAATGAATTAGTGCTCTTGAGTATTGGTTGTAGCGCAATTCAATGTAGTCCAACATTATTCATTCCAGCTTTTAGGCCAATGAATTTTTTGGTTCTCTTGTAATTGCCATATCTCATTTCATTTGCATGTTTCTTATTTCCATGTGTCTCAAAGTCTTCATATTCTGAGCACAACATTCAAATTGGGGCTTGAACTTGAGATCATTTGAAAGAGTGCATACAAATTGTATCCAAACATTACATAGCAAATTAACCATGCACACAGGACTGCGGTAATTGTATAAAATAATAGTTTTGAACTACCACTATACATGAGAGCACTGCAGATGGGGAGTGAAAAGTTTGAGTAAATTAAAATCCATCCAAATCTTAAGGAAGATCTGCCTACAACACTTGTCTTTAATGTGAGAGATAGACTTCAGATATGGAGGATATGGAACTGTTTGCAGATTTAAAGAGTAGTGAGGATTACAATCCAACACTAAACCTTAATCACAATTGCCAACTCCAATTTTGTTTTTAGCAATGTTCTCAGCACCTCTAACAGAGCCACACTGCCGGTGCTTGGAAATCCTAGTTTCAGTGATCTACAAGCTTCATCACTACATACAAACAGAAATAGAAAGCTGCGACATTCAAGCATATTTCTTCCTTACAAATTGACAGTTTCACTTGTGTTTTCACGACTTCGGACAACTTCTATCCTCCTCTCATCTTCTGCTCTAAAGATTTCAGATATACTCTTCTATACAATATTTCATTCTCCCAACTTAGACATTTATTCATAGACTCTTCAAACTTTCTACATTCTATGGAACCATCTTCAAAGTGGATAATACAAAACATACTATGAAACCTTCTAAATGTTGCACACAGCGATTTCTTCTTATTCAAAACAATTTTCAAACTTATAAACTTTTGAAACTTTTGTATCTCACTTATGATTCTCAGATCACTTTCTTCATGCATAGTCAAACTTCTCATAAACAAAAACCGTAATCACCTTTTCTTGAGTGTGGCAGATAAATCGAGAGCTGCAGCTCTGTCCATGTCCTTCACCAAATTGATGGCTTTAGCTTTAACAGGTGCGGCTACGACCTTTTATCGTCTGACTGTGGCTTTGGTACGGTTTTCTTCCCTTTGCTGCACTATTTTCTCTTGGCTGCTGCAATCTTCCAAACACTTTAATGCAGTCTTTGTCTAAACCCTCTATTGCTCCTTCAAATGGAACAGCTTATAATCTTTTCCATGAATCGACTTCCTCGATGAAATGGCATCCTTGTGATCCTTTCCTTGCTTGTTTCTCAAGCTAATGATGTTTTTGAATTCTTAATCTTTTATAGCTTCACTCAAACTACCCAAATTAATGCCTCAACTTCTCTTCAATCTTCAAATCTCCTTTGGTGATATTTTGTCTTCTTCAACTTCTTTGTTTTTCTTTCTTTTTGTATGCGGCTTCCTCACACTCTTTGACATCAGCAACTCCTTTTAACTTGAACTAATTTATTTGACTTTGCACTTGGTGACTTTTAACAAATTTATTTCTTCCATCTTTTGAAAGGCTCTCTCTGATTTTATTTCTTCGCTCGCTGTATATTTTTTTTTTTCTTGACTTGCGAATCCCTCCTTTCAAATAGGCACCGCATGACTTGAAGTCCAATGTACAAGCTTCCTTTGACAAGAATTAAACAACTTTCTTTTAAGACTGCTTTCCTTCCCTTAAGCAAAACACTTTCTAACTTTCTCTGCCACACCTTCTACACACTTTAAAAACTCAATAGCCAAGACCCAAACCACTCAACATCGTATAACGGTAGAGTAGCTGGAAACTCCTGCCCTTCTTCGGGCACGTGTATCCCTGTATCGTATACGAATACGATATGGCGCGAATACACATCAGATTCTCTACCCGTGTGTTAAAAAATTCTTAATTTTATGACTGCCAAATACTATTTGATTTGATTTTTAAAATTTGACATAAATCTTTCTTAATTTAAAAAAATGAAATTTCCAGTTCATGATAATTATTATGAGCACTTCTAGATTTAACTGTGTGAGCATTTCTGGAAAAATTGCTCACACAGTTAAATCTAGAAGTGCTCATAATAATAAATTTCAATCATGCAACTTTTTTTAATTGGTATAAACAAAAACCAATACCAAATGAGGAAGACAAATGAAATGTTTTTCTATTTCAGCTAATCAATTTTTTGAGTTATCTTCCAAAATAACTTCAACATTTTTTACATATTGTAAATATTTAAATCAACTTTTAATTATGTATAGAGCAATTATATGTCTATATTGCTTTTAAAGGAATGAAAACGTCCTGTACTGACTTAGAAAATAGTATTAAACATACTATGAATATCGTATCCAACCAAATTCATATTGGAGGTCTTAAAAAATGGCCGTAGTATCCGAATCCACGCAACATCGTATAACAGCTATCAACGAGTCTCCCTCTTTCTTCAAACAACATTTTGGTGGCTTGAGAAACTTTTTGGAAATAATTGGGCCCTCATTATGTTGTGAGCGTCAAACAACAGGTTTGATGTCTCCTTTCCTTTATTTTTTTGGAAGGCAGCTGAAGTATCTCCTATTTTAGATTGGGCTTCGGAAACAAGGGGGGCAGAAATAACATAGAAACAGGGAGCAGAAATAAAACAAAATATTTCTGTTCATTAAAACAAACATTATATTTCACAAACCCTTGACTGAGCTTCTGCTCTTCATACCAGCGCCACTACACACAGATTGATATCTTCTTACATACAGACTCATAGCTTTATATAGATCTGCAGTGCTGGACCCTTTGAAAGAGTGCATACAAATTGTAAAGCCTAACATTACATAGCAAATTGACCACGAACATAGGACAGCAGTAATTGCACAAATTAATATTTTGAACTACCCGTTATATGTGAGATCACTTCAGATGGGATCGTGAAAGGTTTGAGGAGTACATTCAAATCCATCCAAATCCTAAGGAAGATCTGCGCACAACAATTCTCTTTCATGTGAGAGAGAGACTTCAGATTTAACGAGTTGGGATTACAATTCCCAACACCATTGTCCATGTTTTCCTGTTTATAATTTGAAAATTTAAGACTTAAATGTGATTTTTCTTGACAGTCAACATAGCGATTTAGGTTCTCGTGAGCGTGTAGGAACCCCTCCTCAAATCCATCTTGCATGTTGGACAGGGTTTTATCAATCACCATCTCCATGGAACTCTTAATGATTAATTAAATGATAGTAATTTTGTTTTCGTACAGTTTTGCAAAGTGATTCTGATGATTAATTATTCTCTTTTTCTGTATGCTGTAATGGTTCTCAGGAATTCGTACGGAGGGTTATTGAAATGCATCATTATGTCTTGGAGTGTTTTCAGAACCATATGCTCTTTCAAAAGGTCTTCACAATATTTGCTTTAGTTGGTTGTTCTCAGTGCTGCAGAGTATTGAAAAGAAAGTTACGATCTGATTCTAAAATTTGTTTTTGTAGTCTCTACATGAGGCATTTCAGACCTTCTGCAGCAAAGGACCTGCAACAAACTTGACTGCAGAATTGCTCTCTGCATTTTCTGATGGCTTGCTAAAGAAAGAGAGTACTGAGAAATTAAGTGATGATGAGATTGATCATGCTCTTGAAAACGTAGGTTAATCATGACTTGTCTATGCTTACTTTCATGAACATAAAATTTTATGGTCTTTTTAATTCTAAAGACGCAATTGTTGTGGGTGTATTGAAAATTTGGTGGATCTCAAAATCTATGTATTTCTGGATTTGACTGTATAGAACTCTTTTTACATCAATATGAATAGTTTGAATCGTATTTCACGAATTATCGTCATGAACATAAAAAGAAAAAGAAAATTTAAAGTTTTTAATTATTATCATGAATTGTGAAGATTTCACATTTAGACAAGAAAAGATTTTACACACAATTGGAAAGAAATTCCCTGAATAAGCACCTTTAAACAGACTAGGTTTTTTCTCATAACCAGGGCACCATTTTTGCACCTTAAATTTGTGGGAAACAATATTGCATTTGGGACCTGTTTCACGTGGTTCTTATATTCATACCCTACATCAGAGAAATTGTATCAATAAAACTTATGATAGTAAGCTGGTCGAATTCTGACACGTTTAAATTTAGGTATTACTGATGGGGGTTTACATTGAATCATATTTTCATCAATATTTTTTTATAAATGCAGGTGGTGAAAATTCTTTCATACCTTGAACATAAAGATTTATTTGCAGAGTTCTACAGGTAATATTATTATATTTCCCCTTATTTATAAGGTCATGGCAAATGACACTAAAAATTTCATTATCTCCATTATGCATTAACCCAAAGAATTCTATTGTGTTGAATCTTCCAGGAAAAAACTTGCTCGTAGATTGTTAGTTGATAAAAGTCCAAATGATGGTAATGAAAGGAGCATGTTGGCAAAATTAAAGCAGCGAAATGGGTCGCAATTTACAGCAAAGATGGAGCGCATGGTATGCTCTTGTGCCTTCTTATTGATTGATTCTTATGTATTATGAACGTGCATTGTATTGCTTCACCATGGATATTCATTCCTCTTCTGTTTTACACACTTTTACTGTGCTCCGTTTCACTGAAGTCACTGTGATTCATGCCAGGTTACGGACTTCTCTCTAGCGAAGGAGAACCAAAACAAATTTGTGGCACATCTTAACAGAGAAGACATTCATGTTGGATTAAATTTGAGTGTTACTGTCCTTACTACTTGTTGTTGGCCAACCTACAAGTCCCCTAATATCAATCTGCCCATAGAGCTGGTAAAACTTATTTGTTACCACTTTGTAATTTTCTTAATCACAAAATATTAAAAATAAGCATGCAGATGGGAACAAGTGGCTCTCAAGATAATAATGATATTATGATGTGTTATTTATTAGTTTTTTTTAAAATAGATCCTCATTATTAGAAGGTTCTTATATAAAATAAATGTATGTATGTATGTATGTATGTGCGTGCGTGCTATTCTATGATAGTTTAGTTTCAGAATGCTGCTGAAATTCCTCTCTAATTTAAGTTGGATGAAGATTGCAAGTGTGCTATAATCTGTTTCCAGATATGATAATATATTGTGTAGATTTTGGAGTGAGGTCTTCTGCCCTTAAGAATTTCCTATGTAAATCATGATATTAATGTTTTTATTGTTTTTATCTTACATCATTTCATGTGTCTGTGCACATCTCTGTAATAATTGAATTAAAATTCACCTAATCTTCCCAATAAGATAAGCATGCGAAGCATTTCCAGACATTTACTTCCTTACAATTCTTTTGTCTTCATGATGCAGGATAAATGTATAAATATATTCAAACAATTCTATGTTAAGGAAACTAATAATCGGTTTTGCAATCGCCAACTTACATGGATGCATTCTCTAGGGACCTGCACTGTGGAAGGCAGGTTTGATGTCGGTACAATAGAGCTGGTGTTATCAACTTATCAGGTGACTACTCAATTCAATTGTCTTTGTGAGAAATTCATTATTACAGTTTCAATCAAAGGTAAATCCCTAATAGTTATTTGAAATTGACTAAATCTGTCATGGAATCATCTGCAGGCCGCTTTACTAATGTTGTTCAATGAATCTGAAAAACTTAGTTTTGATGAAATAAAATCTAAATTGAATTTGGAAGATGATGATGCAAACAGAGTGTTACATTCACTTGCATGCACCAACGAAAAAGTTCTTATCAAGAGCCCAAACACAGAAAAAATAGCACCTACTGACTATTTTGAGATCAATTCAAGATTTGCAGACAAAACTGAAAGTAGAAGAATAAAGGTAATGGCCTCCATTTGGGCCTAGTTAACATCATACATTCTTATACAAGCATTTGATTTGAATTGGCTGTTCATCTTGAATTGCAGATTCCACTTCCCCACAGTGATGAGACGAAGAAAGTGATTGAAGACGTGGAACAAACAAGAAAATATTTAGTAGATGCCGCAGTAGTTCACATCATGAAGACTAGTAAAGTATTAGATTATTGCCAGCTACACTGCCAGTGTGTTGACCACCTCAAACTCAAATATGGATTCAAGGTATAAAGCTATATTTGTTGTTTGTAGTTCTTCAATAATTAGAGCTATTTTTGCATTTAATCAGTGACAAATTTGCGAAATGCAGCCGGAATATAAAACAATAATGAGGACGATAAATGATCTGATTGGAAGAGGGTTCATGGAACGGGATAGAAATGAGTGTAATGTGTTCAAATATTTGAAGTGGTAGAATTAGAGTCCTATTTTATTATGGAGTGTTCAGCATATAATGACGTGCTTTTTAGTTATGTTAATATTTTAGAAGCAGATAATTTAAGTATTTTATTTAAAGAAACATAGACAGATCCACAGATCTAATGATTAAAATTCATTGTTGAAGAGCAGATTTATAGAAGAAATTACAAATTGTTTAAAGTTTTGGCACCCTACTCTGGGTGCCACTTTGCCTTGCAGATGTTATTTAAATCTTTCATTTCAAGCAAAGAACTCTATAGAACAAACTTTTGCCTTAATTTGTTTTCTTTATGAAAGCAAAGTGTATCATGTCATTCATAAAACGGTAAGACATGGAATGACTGTGAATGTAAATGTTGCTATACAAATTTATGACTTTTGTGAAAGTGAATGTAAATGTTTGCGATACAAATTTATAATTAAGGTAGCAACTTTAATTCTAAGTATTATGTATGATAAAATTTAAAAGTATGAAAAAATTTGAAGTAAAAAATATTTTCTTTTTACAGTTGATTACAGTGAATTAATACGCATTTAATGAAAAACTGTACTGGTCAGAAATCTAAAAAAACAAGATAGAATTGTAGCTGCCGATAAGAGCTGGAATTGTTACTTCTCTGAGGTTACTTTGAGATATTCTGGTACAGAATTCATATCTGGCCGCAAATTTCAGTTTGTTTTATCTGCAGGTATCTATTTGATTAGAATAAATATTCCATTTCTGCTTCTTCAATATAAATATTGCAATTCTAGATGACCTTCCAAGAACAATGGGCATATTTATAACAGACGACTCAAATTGCTTGGTAACTTTCAACAGTCAAAAGGTAGAATGCCATAGCTTGTGGGGTTGAAAGCTCTTCTAGTCTATTCTTTTTTCTCTGTAAAGGGCCGAAGCTGAGATTTTTTTTATATAAACATGAAAACATGAAAGGTAAACAAGCATAAGAGAGTTTGCTGGTTCATAGCCCAATCCTACCGAGAGGATTGTGAACCCAAAATAAGTACCATAGTTTTAACGGAGAGTCTGGACAGTAAAAGTTAACTGTAGCTGAAGGATTAACAATGCATATTCAAAATTAAACGTAAATCCTAAAGCAAAAAACCCCAAGCAAGCTTAAACAAACATCAGTCAGAGGGAGAAGTGGTGTCATTCTCCGTGGTGGCTGCTGAGTTTGATTTTGGACTACCTCTCATGCTTGGCGTGCCACTTTCCTCTGTCGTGTCTTCTTCCTTGGAGTCTGGAGCATCTCTTTGTCCATCTCTTCATCTTCGCCTTTCGCCTCTTCTTCAACCTCCTCTGTTTCATCTTCCTCATCTTCATCTTCTTCCTTACTCTCCTCCGTGTCCGAGGAAACAAGGCTCCCCAACCCATCCAGCTTTTCGTCATACTTGTATTGATACACCCATGGGAGATTTTCATCCAACTGGTCACCATAGGGTGCGCGAAGGTCGTCCTCTATTCCTGTGAACTTGGAGAGGAAATTCATTCCTTTCCGCATCATGCTCAAACGTGTTTGGTGATCCTCCCACTCCCAGCCCCATAAAATGAAGTGGCGTCTGTGAGGGCCAGCATAAAAGTTCCTCCGAGGGCCAGCCCCAAAACCAGGAAAGGGTTGTCCTGTAGTCATGACCATGGCCAGGTCCCATGGAAGTGGAGTAGTAAGCTCTGAATCGACATTCAACACAGCATTATGTAGCCCCACTATGAAATTTCCTAAAAACAAACGATCACAAAAATCTTCAGCAAACATTTTGGAGGCGCCCGCCACCAAAATGCTTGCCAGAAAACCCGCGCAGATGTCTGAAAGCACTCTGTATCTGTGATTGGTGTTGAGGAAATTAAAACCCAACACCTTCCTGATTGCATGAATTACTAGGGGGTGCTTAAAGTTGTAGACCTCCATTATCTGATTGGAAGTAATGGGGTTATCTGAGCTATTTGCTCGAAATCAGACCAGAGCTTAGTGGGGGTATCCATCTATTTTTCTCTATGTATGAGTCAGAATTCTAAAGAGCAAATAACCACAAAGCTCCTTCAAGAACAAAGGTTATGAAATGCGGACAAGCAAGGCTTTTAAAAAAGAATGAATCATCATTGTCCTGACACAGCTAGCTGTTGCGTACTTTGATCAATTAAAGTTGTGGCTCGCAATACTCTTGATGAATAAGAGCTATCATCAATGGGGTGCGTTAACAAATCCCACCTAAGTGAACTTTGCCTTGCAAAGTACGAAATGTCAGAAGAACTAAAACTGGGATATGAGTGCAAAATGGGCGCCAAAATCCAGGTGCAAACCGATCCAGTTTGATGTGATGTGTAGTTAATAAAATTTGCCGTTTTGTACCCCATGAGGTTGTACCTTTTGAAGAGGAGGCGATTCCTAAGAGATATGATCTTTCATCACCAAGATATGTTTCATGTTTAGGATGACAGTTGGTGATGTCTTTTACCAACACCAAAATATCAACGGCTCAATTTGGCCAAGTGACCTCCGCATTAAATAGCAATAGGACTTGCGCAGGTTTGCACTCACCTTACTGAGGAAGACCATTTGCCGAGGTGATGTGACCACTGAGCCTAAGAGATTCTCCCAAAGTAGCTTTATTAACCAACTCGTCTGCCTTTTGATTGCCTTCCCTAAAGATGTGATTCACCATGGTAAATTCGAACTTGTTTAATAATTTCAAAATTATTTCCAGTATCGCTTGTAATTTCCAACTGGGAGTGGATCCTAACCTGACTGCATTGATTGTGATCATTGAATCGCCCTCAACCTCCAATTTGTTAATACCCAAATCTAATGCAAGTGACAACCCGAACATTAGAGCTTTGAATTCCGCCAAATTACCAGGGTTTGTTTCTAGAGGTTTGGCCAATTTCGCCACCATGGTCCCCTTACTGGAGTGGATAATGTAACCCGCCCCTGAAGGGCCTAGATTGCCTTTTGAAGCCCCATCAAAATTCAATTTGCACCACCCCAAAGATGGAGGCTTCCAGGTGCAGTTGGTTCTAAGGATTTCATTTGGTTTAGCTCCTCTGCCTAATGTTGTGGGGGTTTTAAGCCCAAACCAATTTTTAATCATAAGATCATCCCAACTGGTGTAATATTTGTGTTGAATCGATTGCAATTGGATTCAGGCATACAGTTTCCCCACAATGGAGGCTTCAATTCTATTCAGAATTGAAGGAATATCCAAGGATTTTTCCTGAAAGAGTCTCCTATTTCTTTCCTTCCATATTTCCCAAATGAGAATTGATTGCGATATAATCCATAGGTTCCCACAAAGGCTGTCCTTACAGAGTTGGGGCCAAGACGTGAAGAGAGATAGAATATCATTTGGGAGAGCAGATGACCACCCCAACTTGGCACATAGCCATTGCCAACATTCTAAGGCAAAGGGGCAAGTTAACAAAAGGTGGTTCGTATCTTCTTTGTCCTTGTAGCAAAGAATCCATCTTGAAGGACCAAGATATCCCATTTTTTTAAACCAATTTGCAGTAAGGATTCTTCCTTGGATTGCAGCCCATGAGAATAAACCTGCTTTTGGTAACCATACTTTACTCCAGCAAAGCTGATTAGAGAATTGAGGGCGAGGAAGAGAAGATCTTGATATAATTTTGTAACCCTCTTTTACCTTATATTCTCCAGAGTTGGAGCCATTCCAAATGAGTTCATCCTGCTCCTCTTTAATTTGGAAGGAGCGTTCCGAGAGAATCTTTTTCAATTTCTGCAGTTCCCTTGGATTCACCCTGAGTTGTTCAAAATCCCTCCAAAGCCAAGCACCAATGGAAGGATTCAAAGGTTCAGGAAAGATGTAATCCTTAACTAATGGGCCCCAATTATTTGTACAAACTCTACTGATATTATTTTGACCAAGCATCGCATTGATACTGGGAAATCCTCCCCAGGAATCATCCCAAAATCTTGCTCTGGAACCATCTCTAATATTCCAAGAGATATTATCCTCAATGATGCCCCTGGCTTTGGAGATGAAGTTCCAAATTCTGGAGCCTCTGGGAATTTCCAAGAGCCTGCTCATATTCTCTTCCTCTAAGTTTTGTAAGTATTTACCTCTTAGAATTCTTACCCATTTGAGATTTTTCTCCTTCAAAAATTTCCGATAAAGCTTACTTTTGAGAGCCTAATTATGCCATAGTTGATTTTTTATCCCAGTACCTCCTTCCTCTATTGGATTGCAGATTTTCTCCCAAGAGATAAGAGAGAATTTCCTTTTGGTATTAGTTCCTTGCCAAAAGAATTTCCTGAGCTTCTTGACTATATCCATATAGCATCCTGATGGGAGAGACAAACATGACATAAGATAAATGGGAATTGCTGCCAGGGTTGCTTTGATCAACACAATTCTTCCTGCCCAAGAGAGCCATTTTGATTTCCATGAATCCATTTTTTTATCCAATCTTTCCCCAATTGGTTTCTAGGCAGATTCCGCTCTGAGAGCTTTGTCAATTGGGATACCATGATAGATGCAGGGAAAAGAGCCAGTTTTAAATTTCAATACCTTCTCAATATTAATCTGAGTTTTCTTTCTAGTGTTGAGAAAGTAAACAATCGATTTGTCTTTATTGGCACTTTGACCCGAAGCTAAAGCATATAGCTCCAGTATTTTTAATGAAAGAAGCCTCCCTGGGGTTACCATAACCAAAAAGAAGGATGCCATCTGCAAATTGTTGATGAGTAACTGCCTTAACCGAAGAGGTGATTTCCACTCCCTGAATTAGAACTTGGTCTTGAAGACTGATGAACCTGCGTCCCAAAGCTTCGGCCATAATGATGAAGAGGAAGGGATAAAGTGGATCACCTTGTCTTATTCCATTCGTGCTTTCAAAGAAGCCATATGGAGAGCCATTTACCAACACTGAGAATTTTGGAGTTGAGATGCAATAGTAAATGAGGTTGATCCAGGCTTTGGAGAACCCGAATTTTTCCATACATTTGGCTAAAAATCTCCATTCTACCTTGTCATAAGCTTTCTTAATATCTAGCTTTATAATCATACTCAGATGTTTGTTGTGTTGGATAGAATGGATTGCTTCCTGAGCAATGATGATTCCATCCAGAATTGACCTTCCTGGAACAAAACCCATTTGTTCCTCTTCAATAATCTTATTCAAAACCAATTTTAATCTCTTTGCTAATGTTTTGGAGAAGATTTTATATATAGTGTTACACAGAGCAATTGGTCTGTATTCATCCATGCATGCAACATTTTCCTTCTTTGGGATGAGGGCAATGAAGGTGTTATTAATTTCAGTAAGAAATCTCCCAGAGGAGCGACATGCTTCCAGCGCTGAAGAGAGTTCCAATCTAAATATCTCCCAACAATGCAGAAAGAAACCAGGGGGAAACCATCGGGACCAAGAGCTTTATCCCTTGCCATGTGTGATAAAGTGTCCCGAATTTCCTTTTCTGTGAACTTTGCAAACAGCATAGAGTTGTCTAAATCCGAAATGAGATTTGGAATATCCTTTAGAAGATCATCTTGAGCTAAGAAGTGTGATACCTCTGCATGGTTCAAGAGATTTTTGTAGAAGTTGACAATTTCCATTTGAATCTCAAATTGATCCTGAGTAAGGATGCCATCTGCCTTGCTGATTTGATGTATCCTATTAACACTACGCCTCTGTTTGGTGTTGTTGTGAAAGAATTTTGTATTTTTGTATCCTTCCTCCAACCAACATTCTCTGGATTTTTGCTTCCAAAAGGTTTCTTCTTTAGCTAGGATTTCTTCATGTTCTCTTAAAAGAACTTTCTCTAGATCATAACTCTCTTTGTCCATTCCGGACACCATGATGCGGTCATTAAGATCCTTAATCTTTAGTTCCACCTCGGCTTTAGAATCAAATATGTTATTGAACTTTGTTTTGTTCCAGATGAGCAAATTTTGTTTGATGAATTTTAGTTTTGAAACAAAGCAGAATAGAATAGTTTTGATCCTTTTGGCTTGCAATTTGACCACCATTCATTTATCAAATGCAAGAAATTTTCATCTTTGAACTACATGTTTTCAAATTTGAATGGACAGTGTTGTGGTTTACTTTCCCCAAGAATTTCCAATTGAATAGGGAAATGATCCGACCCAGAAGTTGGAGAGATAGAGGCTTTAAAATCAAAGGGGAAAAGAGTAAAATCACCTTTGAAAAAGAATCTATCGAGTTTTTCTGCTATGTTGCTAGGACCCAATCTTTTGTTTGTCCAAGTATAGTTACCATTGTCCAGCTCCATTTCCATCAGAGATTCCTCTTGGAGCCAATCCTTAAAATTGATTTGAGATTGAGTTTCCTTGTTGGATCCTCCTAGTTTTTCTGAGGAGTGGGCAATGGCATTAAAGTCTCCCCCTAAAATGATGTTTCCGGAGGCCAAGGTTCAAAAAAGCATACTCAATTCTGACCATACTTCCATTTTCCTCTTGCTCAGGTTGGGGCCATAAACATTAATAATGTAAAATTGGAGATTAGATCCTAGGCTTCTAATATCCCCTCCAATCCAATTTGAGCTTTTTTCCTTGCAAGTGAACGTGATGTTTCGAGGATTCCATAGTATTGCAATCCCACCAAAAGAACCCAGAGAATCAAACCCCGCAGCAGCCCAATTGCCAAGACTATTTGAGAATGTCGATACTTGGTCTATATCCATTTTTGTTTCTTGAAGAAGCACCAGATCCGATTTAGCCAGCAAAATGCAGCGTTTCACTATGCGCTACTTGTTAGGGGCATTTAGGCCCCTAACATTCCAGGAAAGGACCTTCATTATGCCCTAGGAAGGAACTTCCCCTTCCCTACATTCAAAAAATCTGTGATTTTAGATTGGTCGAGATCCTCTTCGTCTTCTGCTCTGAGTGTGGCCCTAGATTTCCTTCCTTTGTGAGTCTTCTTGTGCTGGCCACAGTCTGGAAGAGGTCTATTGGTAAGATTTTTTTGTAGACCAAGGCATACAGGAGAAGGATGTGCATGATCTGATGCTGAGGCTTCCATTGAGTCCTTTACCTGCTGGGTAACATCTTGAGGAATCTCAGAAGCAATGTCTTTGTAATATACTAGACCTTCTATGTCAGTCCGTTTTTCTTCAACCTCAACATAGTTCGCTTCCAGGAGTCTGGATACAAAGTTTGAACTCTTTCCCATTTCCCCAGAATAGGTCTGTGAGCAATCAAAGAGGTCATAACTGCCTGAATTCTAGGAGAGATGGGGGAATTAGGAAGAATGGCATCAGATGGGGTCGCTTCTTCCATGGGGTCCGAAGTCCGATTGATGAGATTTTTGCGGACTGGTCTTAACGGTATAATTCCCCCTCTGATTCTACCCCTGCTTGAAGATTTTTTGAGTGAATCTTCCAGATCTGCCTTGTTCTATTTTAACTCTTTTGCTCTTAGTCTTAATGATTTCCTGGTACCTGAGCTATTGTTAGAGGAGTCGAGTTCTCCATTGTCCATGGTGAGACCAACAAAAACTTTTGCCTTTGTGATGTGCCATAGATCACTGATTTTGGTTTGCATAATATCATCATCAAGGCCGCCTTCCAGCCTCTGGGAAGTGGAACAAATAGGGGAGTGAGCTTTGAGGGAAGCTCTGGAATCTTGGGCGTCCCCAACCTCTTGAAGATCAGTGAATTCTTCCAAATTGGAGCTTGCCTCTTGGGCCTCTGAATGCCCATCCATATCCGTGAATCCTTCCAAATTGGAGCTAGCCACTTGAACCTTTGAATCCCCTTCCACACTATTCTCCTCAGCCATGACCTGATCTGCTAACTTAGCCATCATTTCCGCTTGCACTTCTCTAAACCATTGAGTAAGTAGTTGTTCAACAAATTTCGATTTGAATCTCGAGATTTGGGAGCAAAGGCCGCCCTCCACCTGAGGAATAGAGATAGGGGTTTCCAACAAACGTTGAGGGTAAGAGAATAAGGACACGGGGAGGGTTAAAACTAACCCTTTTTCCTTGGTAATAAGACCTGGAAACCGGGTCCTACCATTATTACCGGTGGAAAGCGCTATAGACTTCGTTTGGGTCGTCTGATCATTGTAACACAGTGCCAAGGGTGAGGCCCAGAAGGGAGCCTTGAGATATGAACTAAGGTGAGTTGTACCCATAATTTTCCAGTACAGAAACCAGAGGAAAATTTTGAAAGTTTCAAAATGATCATCCAAATTTTCCACAATCATTGTAAAAGCCAGGGTAACCAAAAATCCTACCTCAGGGAAGAGGGTCGTAGTCGACTGCTTTTGATCTCTGTTACTATCTTCCGAAACTTTGAAGATAAAAGGGTCTCTGTCCAGCAGCCCGACTTCATGAGCTATTGAAGGCCTTTGAGATTCTACCAAAGGAGCCCATTGAATATCGTACCTGATGAACTATGTCCAAGTCCCGCGTTTGGAGATGATCTTCAATTTTCTTGGGAGTTCCTTAGCAAGGTTCATGAGGAGACAAATGAGGGTCGAGGTTGAATCCCTAAGTTGTTGATATTTTAGAAAAATTCCCAGCTTATTTGCAATGATCTGAAGAATACCAGGATCTCTATATTCCGCCGGAAGGTTGTCTAAAGAGATCCACATTGGAATGAAATTTACAACATTTTTTTTTGCGTCGAAGTTAGGAGTCCAATGTTGCATGTGGAGCCCCGAGTTTTCAAAGAACCAAGCTTTAGTTTTGAAGGTATCTTCCCTGCACTTCTTATCCCTGAAGGTTACTAAGAAGTAACCCATATCGTCACCTAAGTATTCGATGTTAGTAGCATTGGGCCAGTTGCCTTGAACCCAAGAGGAAATTTGAACAATTGATAACTTTGTATTCCAGAATTTGCATATTAGAGCTTGTTGAGCTAGAAAACGATTCCTGTCAGCAAGGAATAGCTCTGGGAAGGAAATGGATGGCTCCGGACATATGCAAGGGTGAACCATCACTGTGCTTGATTTTTCTTTTAGGATGTCTATTTCACCTTCTTCCAATGGAGAGACTGTCTTTTCCAATAAAAGTTGATGTTTTTGGGCTAAGCTCTCAGTTTGTATGCATCTGTTGACAAACTTTCGAGGTTTATAATGACCAAGGATGGGTCCGCTATTCAGCAAGCTTGGATTTTTTGTGAAGAAAGCTTTCCTTTTCCTGAAGATTTCCCAATGAAGCCTAGACCAAGCCTTCTTTGGCAGCGGAGGGTTGATGGTATTCCCGCCAAAGAGGGAGGGAAAATGGGAATGAGATTTGGATTAAGTTTTGGTGAAGAATCCCGACTGCTCCTGTGCTTCTTAAGAGACTTGATTGTCCTTGGTTGTCGGTCCTGCCTTGCGACTTGGCTTCCTCTAAGATCTGCCCTCTCCCATCTCCGAGTTTCCAAAAAAGACCGTTGGGATCTTTTAAAATCATGCTGAAGGTGATTAAAGCCATTGTTCCAACCAGTTCTCCTAGAATGTTTTGAGGCGTGCATTTCCGCGTATTGGTTTTGAAATGTAGATAGCATCCGGACCCTGCCATTCCTGGAAGCATCCGCATTCCTGAGATTTCCCTGGAATTCCTCCATTTTGAAATCACCTGCTGCTCTTCTTAAGCCTCTCAAATATAAATGGAAGCATTTGACATCAAAATTTTAACCTCCTGATGACATTGGACAAATTCGTAAACCGATGAGTTTGTTGATGGGTGGATATGCAGATTGTGAATTTATCACATGAGAAACTTGTTGCTAGAAGCCCTTGGGTGTTTGGATCACCACAAAACTCCCCTTGTCATTTGTATAAATTCTCTTCCGTCCTCTGAAGACTATGTGTATTCAGTTTTCCTGCGTAGGGGTGAGTGGAAGCCAATAGGGTGATTTAATTTTTTGAAATAGATGTTACATGACTGGAATATCCAGTTCGGATGGGATGTTATTTTTCAATAGGGAGTTTTTATTTTCATCTGAGAACAATTCCTTTTGTCGTTTGAATTCCATTTGGTTTTCTCTTTAATCTAGAACAGACAACTTAATAGTTCTGAGCTTTAACATTGCATTCTAAATTTCTAGGAAGTTTCTAAATGGCATGTTGACTTTTATGTGAACTTTCAGCATAACTTTATATTTGAGTTAATTGTTTAAGTTATTCTCCAGGATTCTTTGTAGTGATGATTAAATTTAGGATAATTCTTTTTTTAATTAAAATAAGAAAAATAAATTGCAAAGAAAAAACAATTACAGCATGCACAAAGGCTGAGACGAAGAAGCTACGATCCACTCAGAACTAAGTCCAAGAATACCATCACCAAGAGACTTTCTGGTCTCTCTTTGTGCACGATGATCACCCATTAGTTGTTACGTTCAATCATATTTCAGATTTCTTAAACATTATTTCCAACATTTTATGTATCCCATATTTTTAAAATTTTAACAGGCATTGGATCAAAATATATGTTGAATCCCTTGACTTCAACATTCTAACTCTAGAACTAATCATCACTGTTACTGCCTATAAGTTCATGTCCATTTAAAAGTGGACATGTCTATTTTAAAAATATCATGTTTGTACCTATTACCACTCTTAACCCCAATTGATTTTGATCTACTCCTAAACCCACCTCCATACCTTTCCTTCAATCCCACAGAAATCACATAATCTAATGCTAGACCAAAGGCAGCACAAAAAATGAAAATAACTTTATTTCCCAATGTTGAGTATTTGACAATTGACCCATCTCAACAACAAAGATGAAAAACATAAAAATAAATGGAATTGATGTTCTTGGGCTTTAACATAATGATGGAGAAATGTGGAAGTTGTGGTCAATGAAATAATAAGATTGAAATGAATGAACGAGAATCTTAATAACCTCTACAAGGGCAAAGCAGTCAATGCGATGTAGAGCAATTGCTGTAGTACTATGATCAATTTGGCAGAGTTTTGTGTTTACATTTTGTGTGTATTGTGCTGATCCATGATTTATCCACCACCATCAAAGTAGTATCAGAGCAGTAAGATTCAGAAGACCAGATTAGAGGAGTTATAATAAACATTGAAACAAATGAATGAATGCGAGTTTTAATAACCTCTACAAGGGCAAAGCAGTTTATGTGACTCGGAGACAGCACCCCATCTCACAGCATCAAAGTCCTTTAAAGTTTCTAATCTCTTCTCACAACCAGACCTTCTGGAATGAATTTTACTTACAGTTTTATCAGCCTTGCTTCCTCAACCAAGACGTTTAAATTACAATTTTTAAATTATATACATAATTTTCTTTTTCTAAATAAAGGGCCGAAGCCGAAGATTTGTAAGAACCAAAAAAAAAAGCTACAATCCAAAATATATACATAATTAATTAATATGAATGTAACAATAGAATTTTGTAAAGGAAACGAACCTGCAACGTTAGATCAAGCATTTCTTATCGCGCCATTGCTGTTGAGCCGTTTAAACGGCAGGCGAGAAGAAAACACAAATAGCAACAGTAATCTTTAAAAAGGTCAAGGTTGCCCCATTAGTTTTTAAAAAGAAAGTGGGGAATGACTAAGTTCCTATAATTGTGCTTTGGGTTATTCTATTGTAGGTTATTTGATTTTTATTTCTATAATTGTGCTTTGGGTTATTCTATTGTAGGTTATTTGATTTTTATTTTTATATGTCAGCATGTGCAATTGATTCTAGAAATATATTTTATAACTTATCAGCCTAAGATGTTACCACAAAATTCTTTTACATGTCGGCCTATTTTAAACCTTTTCATAGGTTTCTAAACCCCTCTATAAAAGAGGCTCAAGTAAACCATCTTAATTCAAGCAATAAAATTATTCTTATTTATTTGTATACCTCTACCCACTGTTGTCAGGTATAATGGAATTAATGTGTCGGTTGGGAATTAGTTAGTGACCGGAGGCTAGGGAATTGGCGCACGGGTACCAACCGTCGCATCCCTTCATTCCTTTATATCCTTGTACTACCTTCGGGTAAGAGGGCATGATATGCATGGAAGATATCATATTGTAATCACTTGAATGAATGAATAAGAGAATTATCATGTGCTTTATTACTATCATGTTCTATGTATTCAGTTCTGCAAATAACTAAGTTTACCCTGAGAGGCAAACATTTGGCGTCGTTGCCTAGACGTACTCAAGAAGACAAGAACTGGATGGCATACGGGTACTATGGGCCTACCAGTTAGTGAGATTAACCCAGAGGCCGACGACGCACGTACGGCCGTATGAATAAAATGAATTGACGTGTTGATTATTGCCCTGTGGAGAAGTGAGCAAAGAATTCATGCCCAATCAATTGAATAAAAATAAAAAGAAGGAACTCGAGGAGGAACAAGCCGCTAGAAAATTCGTACTCGTACAACAACAAGCCGAGCGAAGGGAGAGATACAAAAGACGCGTCGAAGGACTACCAAAGGGAGTAAGTGAAGGCGAGGGTCTGGAGGTATCTGACTGGGAGGCCGGGAGAAGTGACGAAGACCGCCTAGAGGAAACAAGGAGCTTGTTCGGGTTCTTAACCTTAACCCCACGGACGGAAGCAAGAGAAGCCCGAAGGAAGGAAGAAGAGGAAGCTGCACATAGGGAGGCTTAGATACCGCTGTCACCGCAAGTATCGAAGTGACAGAGGGGCACGGGGATCACCGTAGCCCACCAGGATTGGACAGTTCCAGTAGTTCGGGGACATCAAGTGGTACGGTACCAAACATTTCCCGGGTACCGACGCCGGTAGTACCATCCCAGCCTATAACATAATCGGTGCTGCAAACACAGTCAGCACCTAGAAAAGTAAACATGGCGACTAAAAAAGAGAAGCTACCAAAATTCCATGGAGACAGGAGGAAAGATCCAGTATGGCATTGTCGTACATGCGAGACAATCTGGTCAGCGAATGGAGTCGCCGACCAAGCAGAATAGGTGAAACAGTTCCCCGCCACACTCAGAGGGGTAGCCATTAACTGGTACTCCGATGTGGACAAAACAAAGGTGACCACTTGGGACGAACTCAAGAAAGAATTCCAGAAGGAGTTTCGACTACCAAGGGATGACAATGAAATTGTTTCCGAGATATACGGTACCAAACAAGGCAAGAAGGAGACTGTGCGGGCCTACAGTCGCCGACTGAAGGAGTTAGTCAAAAAATGGAGAGCCAGCCAGCGGATGGTCTGAAGAAAAGATGGTTCGTGGAGGGCCTGAAATCGAACCTACGGAGGAAAATGAAGATGGTGCCCCCCACTTCATACGAAGATGCCTATAACCGGGCAATGGACTTGGAGAGCAAATAGAAGACCTCCAATAAGAAAAGAAGCAAGTCTTCTTCCGACGAAGATGACACCGTGGACGATGACAGTAGTAGCGATGGCAAGTCGAAGAAAAAACTCATGGCACTCCAAAAGGACATGGAGAGAATAATGGAGTTCAAGACCATGAAAGGGGGTACAGCAAGGGGGAAGATGACATGTGGTGTATGGACTGCAAGGAGAGCAGCCATACGAAGGGGTCGTGTCCCAAAACTACATTTTGTGATATTTTCCAGATCATGGGCCATTCCACCAAGGATTGCCCATACAACATGAAAGTAAGGAATCAACAAGTGTTATTTACCCAAGAGCAACTATCTACATTGGGCGGGTACAGAGGCAACCAACACGGTGGCGGAAGGGACAATAACAACAACACCAATACAAGGAGTCGAATACAATATGACTCTAAGGGTCGGTCGCTGATCCAGCGCCGAGCTTGCAATCAGTGGGGCCACTTTGCAAGGGATTGTGACAAGGGCGACACCCCGCAGAAGCTATGTCGCTGGTGTGGTCCTGGCAACCACGAGGACTACTCAAAATCTGGCATTAATTGGCTAGACATAGATGGAAGCAAAAGTACGGTACTGACCATCACCCGAGGGCAAGCAAAGCAAGCCACATATCCAGACCCTCGAACAGAAAAACAACAGGCATGGGAGACTAAGGAAGAAATAGAGAAGGCGATGAAGACACAAAAAGAAACATGGGAGATGGCCACCACCTCGGACCGGAGGGAGGCAGAATAAAACATTCTGAGACAACTGCTACATTTAGAGGTACCGGTGAAACTCCAAGACCTCCTTCACACCATGCCTCACTTGGGAACGACACTGTTGGGGAACTTGGCCATGCAGCCAAATACCACACGTAAGGACATCCCTGGAGGGTCTGCAACTGACCCGATGATACTTGCTGTAAACAATGGCAGGTACCCGGCAGTCGTCGAGATGGGCATCCTTGGCACCATCCTGACAGACACTATAATGGACAAAGGGTCAGGAGTGAACGTCCTTTCGGAGGAGACATGGAAGAAATTGGGCAAGCCAACCTTGTGGCCCCCAACCTTCAACTTATTGGTCGTCGATCGGCAGGGTATCAAACCCCTAGGAACATTGATGGCACAACGGGTCACCATTGGCTCACAACCATTTGTATTAGACTTTGTGGTGATACCTTTGAAAAAGAAGCGTTACGATGCCATTCTGGGTCGAGGGTGGCTGGTCACAGCGAAGGTAAACCACAATTGGAAGAAAAATATCCTCTCAATGAAGAATGGGGGGAGGAAGTTCACCATCGAACTTCGCACCCAGATGGTGAGCGAAGAGATAGCATCTTCTTCAAACTCAGAATGTGACAGTAAGAACGGTCGAAGGGATTAAGGAAGGAGTTGCATGGAACCTAGTGAAGAAGGTGTCTTAGAATTGGAAGAGTGTTCGGGAGATGATGATGACTCCATGAACGGTCTCTTCCACTAGCAAATAAAGGACTATGAACTCTTCCAACCAGCATGCAATGTACTAAGTATTGAGGAAGAACTAAAAATAATTCACTTGGCGTATGATGAATACAAAGAAGGGGAGGCAAAAGTAAGTGAAGAGCATAAGATGTCGTCAGTCAAACCTATGAATCTGGGCAAGGAGGAGGAACCTAAGATCATTCTTGTCGGCAATGATCAGAATCCTGAGTGGAAGGTTGCAGCCATCAAATTCTTTATTCTCCTTCTTCTGATGTACAGGCCAACGATCGTGGTCCCTATAGAATTTATGGTTCCCATCCTTTGGATCGCCATCGAAACCAGACCCAAGGACAAAGTTGAGGAAGTCATCTACGACGGGGCCATCCAGCTGTGGACTCTCGACAGAGGGGAGATACACGAGGCCATTAGCAGCTCCAAATCAAAACCTCACCCAGAGAGGATGGGCAAAGCACCCAAATGGATGGACAAAGCACCCGAGGGGATGGAAGGGGACCCGAGAAACCCGAGAGGCCGGCCGGATGGACGACCGGAGAGGCACCTGAAAGGTAATTAGATTAGGCATTTAAAAAAAAATTGTTAAAAAAAAAACCAGAGAGAAAAATGTTGGAAACAATTGTTTAATTGTGTATTGTCCTTGATGTTACACAAATGTCATATCAGTCATCAGACAGAGTCTACCGAGCACTCCAGAATACTATATCGAGAAGTTAGTTACTACCGGGCTCACTCGGTCAACAAAGGAAGTTTAGTCTTTACCGAGTTCATTCGGTCATCAAAGAATATGTGAAGGAAAGTCAGTGCTTACCGAGTTCAGTCGGTTACCAAAGGATTTTTGCAGAATCTACAGTGTTCACCGAGCATCAGTGAAATGTATATGCAGCCGACTAATGTAATATTTATTAATTGAAACTTGTATATGCAGCCGACCAATGTAATATTTATTAATTGTAACTTGTAATTGGGCCGACTTGATAACCTAAAGAGTATATATGAGAGATCAAGTTGCGAATTCAAAAAGTGTGTGAAAAAGTGTGGAAATATGAAGAAGCATATCAGAGCAGGAATGTGCGAATTCTAATGAAGGATTAGAGATATCCTCAAGGTGCTGAAAAGATATATGTGATCAGTAAGGATCTATTGGAGCAGAACAAAGATCTGTATCAGCAAGATAAGTTGTATTAATTCAGATCACTTCATTGTTGCTTTCTAACCATTGTAGCAGTGATAC
>MU225779.1:680104-715857 GCA_018584345.1 Thuja plicata
CTTATCTTGCTCTCAATATTGTATTGAGCTCATTGCTCTCATTCTTTAGGCCTTGTTCCATATTCATATTCTTCACAAGGGGTTTTTCTTGTTTTTCCCCTTTCAAATCCTTGTGTTCTTGTCTTGGTTCTTGGAGCTTGGTGATCTCTCGGCTTGATTCTTTGTAGATATTCCTCACTATTAATCTTGGTGATCTTGGTAAATTCCTTTCATGCACTCACACTTGGATTCTTTCATTTTCTTTAATTCTTTTTTATGATTTCTAACAGAACCGCTATGAGGGCACCCTATTGTTTTTCAATAAAGGGAGAACTGATAGGGGGTCCTATTGCAGTACTAGTTAAGGGAGAACTGGTAAGGGCACCCTTTTGCAAGCACCTTTCTAATTTTCTAAGATATGGGAGGTGCGACATGGATAAGAAAGAAAGTGATGCAAAGTGGGCAGTAGGAAGCCTCCAAATGACTTAAATAGGGCAATGCACCCCAAAACTCCAAATTGTCTAGGGCCAAAATGCTTCACACTTATCACAAGTGTGGGAAAGGACTTGGTTAAGGTTATCAAAACCCCAAAATGCCAAGGGCAACCTAATCACTAGGTTTCACCAATCCTACAATACCAACTACCAAGAGTGGCTTCACAAGCACTTGACCCAAATTCTCAACAATACCCCCAAAGTGACTTATAGGACCAGGGGTGACCTATTCTCATATGTGTGGTCTATTTAGGTCCCTACCATATAGTTCCAATGGTTATTTCACTCAATTGCAACCCATATGACATGGTTGCTTCACAAACTCAATACTAGGCTTGTAGCCTTTTCCCGAAGGAAAATTGATCTTAAATGCGATTCTTCCACGTAACCCCCTAAAAAAATTAGGGATTTAGACACCCTTTATGGCCTAGGACTTTTGACTCAAACCCTAGAACATGGAAATGAGAAAGAGGCAGAATGACACACCAATTCGCTTCTGTAATTAGGGCTAATTAGGCCTCCACTTACACTACAAGTGCCTTTGGGATGCATCCAAAATCCAAAATGATGATTTTATCATGTGAGGGTGTGTAAAAGGGTCTCTTCCTCTGATTTAGAGCCTCTGATCAATCCCCAAATGAGAGTTATGATTGTTGTCCTAATTCTAGATTGGTGCATACATAGTGATATACACCTAGTGCATCATTGTAACTCCATCTCCCTGCATTTTGGAGAGCCTATCTGGATGATTCGTAAAGAGCATCATATAAACATTCTTTCCACCAAGGTTCATTTAATTCCCATAGTGGAAAGAGGAATTACACCCAATTTTCTTAGAAACCTTGAATTAGGGCCTACAAACCGGGCAAGGGAATTGCAAATTCAATAACTTTTAAACTAGGATTTATCAACACATGAAACCAAAAGAAAATGGAAGAAGGTTCATAAGAAAAACTCCTGGTGTCAGAATTTCATGCCCTCCTATCTGTACCAATCCATACAAATTGACTGTTCTTGGGATTTGCAGAGAAATAGTTATGTTTTATTGATTTCAAAATGCCAAATTACAAGATTAGCCTACCACCCGCCTGAAAGGGATTTTTTTAGGAACTCCCAATGGTTACATAACATATTTGAACTAATTGACTGTTTGGGAGTTGTTTTTCAAAAAGTTGTCAAGTTTGCTCAAAAGTTGTTTGACAACTTTTGACCAACTTTTACATATTTTGCAATTTTTCAAATCTGATGACCAAATTTGGTCACAACCTTATTTTTATGATCCCTAATGGATCCAAACATAGAAAACACTAAAACAACCTATTCCTAGGTTTTTGGACCATTAATGACCAATAGTTGACCAAGGGCTCATAAGGTGCCAAACTTGGAACTATGGCCTTACAAGTTGGTCCAATGATTAACCCAATATCTTAACATAGTTAAAGGCTTCTTAGGACCTTAATGCAACCCCTAGGTTCCATAGAAAAACTTGGTTCATTCAAGGTGCTCCTGAACTATACTCCCCATGAGATTTGAACTCAAGTTCCCACTTGAGGTTAATTGGTCAACAGTGGTTCCATGTTGTTGGATCTGGTCCTCTGTCATCCAGGTAGCATCTATTGGAGGGAGTCTTTTCCATTTCACTAAGTAATGAATGTACTTCTTCTTCCTTGTTTGCTTCAACACTTTGGATTCCAAAATTGTTTCTAACTCCATTGGCTTTCTTGGTGGGAGATCTGTCACATAGTCTCCATCATCTACATCTTGTGATCCCTACACATTAATAATGTCTACAACACACTTGTAAGGAGTGAGATCTGCAATATTAAAAATACAAGAAATCAGTAAAGTAGGAGGTAAGGAAATTTCATATGCATTTTCACCCATCTTGTTGAGGATGGTCTAAGGTCCAATTTTCTTCATGTGCAACTTTGAATATCTTCCTTTAGGGAGTCTCTCCTTCCTTAGGTATGCCCATACCTTATCTCCAACCTTGAAATGAACTTCTCTCCTTCTCTTGTCTTCTTGTGCTTTGTATTTCATGGTTGACTTTTGTAGTGACTCTTTCACTTATGTCTGCACTTTAGAGATCAGTTTGGTTAATTCCTCTCCTTCTGCACTAACTCTTAAATCAGATGGTAACTCTACCAAGTCCAATGGACCTTTGGGATGAAGTCCATACACTGTATGGAATAGTGTCTTTCCAGTGGATCTGTTCATGGAGTCATTAAATGCAAACTCTGCCTGTGGTAATATCATGTCCCAACTTTGGGTGTACTATTTTATTAGGCATCTCAAGATATTTCCAAGAGATATGTTTACCACCTCCATTTTTCCATCTGTTTGTGGGTGGTATGCTAAACTATAATTCAGATTTGTACCCAATTTATTGAAGAGTGTCCTCCAAAAGTGACCTTGAAACTTCACATCTCTATCAGAGACTATGGTTTGTGGTAGACCATGGATCCTAACCACTTTTAAAGAACAAATGTGATATATGGGAAGCATCATTTGTGCTCTTGAAAGGAAAAAAGTGCACCATTTTACTAAATTTTTCCACAATGACAAAAACATTATCATAACCCTTCTTTGTCCTTAGCAAACCCATAACAAAGTCCATTGAAATTGATTCCCATGGCCTAGAGGGAATTGGTAGGGGTTGGTACAATCCTTGGTTAGTGGATACACCCTTTGCTTGTTGGCAAATAGTACAAGATTCTACAAACTTCTAGTATTCATTCCCCATCTTTGGCCAAAAGTAACTTCTTTTCACTAAATCAGTGGTCTTATCTATCCCAAAATGTCCTCCTAAGCCACCACAATGTTTCTCCTTAATAATATTTGTTCTCATGTAAAATTTAGGAATGCACAATTGGGCTCCTTTAAACAAGAGTCTATTCTAAATCAGGAAATCAGAAAAATTAGTATGGTATTTGCCAACCATTTTAGTGCATACCTCAAAAACTTCTCCAAATTCTGGATCATCTGCATATAGGTGTTTTAGGAAATCAATCCCTACACTCTGAAGTTGTACTTCTTCAATCAATGTAACCCTTTTACTTAGGGCATCAACCACTTTGTTTTCCACTCCCTTTTTATGCTTTATGTTGAAGGTATATGCCTACCACTGCTCCATCCATTTGATGTGTTTGACTCCAAGCTTCTCCCAACTATTTAGAAAACTTAGTGCATGGTTATCAGTATAAACAATGAATTATTTAGGGAGTAAGTAGTGTCTCCACTTTTTCAGGTCTTGTACCATTGCATAAATTTCTAAATCATAAGTAGAATACCTCTTCTTTGCATCATTCAATTTTTTTGAGAAAAATGCTATAGCCTTACCTTCTTGGCTCAAGACTGCACCTATAGCCAAGTTGCTTGCATCTGTTTCAACTGTGAATACCTTGTTGAAGTCTGGGAGCACTAGGATTAGGTATTGTACCACTCTATTCTTGACATATTGGAATGCATCTATAGCTTCTTTAGTCCATTGAAATCTTGCATTTTTTCCACCCTTTATTGTGTCCAACATAGGAGCACACACATGGCTAAAATTCTTAATAAACTTTCTATAAAAAGTTGCTAAACCATGAAAACTTCTGACATCACCTTGGTTCTTTGGTGGAGGCCAATTGACTATTGCTTCCACCTTCTCTGGATCCATTTTGAGGATACCTTGGGAGATGACAAATCCTAAGAAGACAAGTTCCTTCTTCATGAACATACATTTTTCCAAGTTAATCACTAACTTGTGCTGATGGAGTCTCTTCAAAACTTTCTCAACATGATCAAGATGTTCCTCTTTGCTATGAATGTAAATCAGAATGGCATCCAAATATATGACCACAAACTTGCCAATAAAATCCATAAAGACCTCATTCATGAGTCTTATGAATGTACTAGGAGCATTACTCAAGCCAAATGGCATAACAAGCCACTCAAACAATCCCTCGGTTGTCTTAAATGTTGTCTTCCATTCATCACCTAACTTTATCTTAATTTGGTGATAGCCTGACTTTAAATCAATATTTGTAAAATAACAAGTAGTGCCTAATTCGTTCAATTGATCTTCCATTCTTGGAATTGGAAACCTGTATCTTATAGTTATTTTGTTTAGGGCTCTGCTGTCAGTACACAAACTCCACTTGCCATCCTTTTTAGGAGCTAAAACTAATGGGACATCACATGGACTAAGACTCTTTTGAATGAGTCCCTTCTCTAAAAAATCATTGACTTGCCTTGCAATTTTTGCATGTTTAATTGGTGTCATTTTGTATGGGGCCTTGTTAGGCAAGGAGGAATCATGTATCAAGTCTATTTGGTGATTGATGTCTCTTAAGGGAGGGAGGATTTTGGGTAGATCACTAATAGTGATATCACTGTATTTTGTAAGCAATTATTTCACTTCATCTGGTATAGGATCATCATTATCAGACCTTATAATATCCTTAGGCTTGGATATTAAGACAAAAGCTTCAGTTTCAGGTTCTTTTAAAACTTTTAACATTTCCTTTTCACCCATGGTTATGACAGTAGGTTCTTTCTCTATTTTGGTATCAGGCAGGGGCTTCATGGTGAATGTTTTCCCATCTTTAGTGATAGAGTAGGTATTTTTCCTACAATGGTGTGTGGCATATACCATACTGCCAAGGCCTTCCTAGAAGGATGTGGGAGGCATCCATCTCAACAACATCACAAATAACTTTGTCTTTAAAGTCTTCTATAGAAAACTCTATCCATGCTTGTTCAGTCACTAAGGTTTGTTGACCCTTTGTTAGCCAAGAGACATGATAAGGAAAATTATGAGGTTTCTTAGGGAGGTTTAACTATTGTACCATTTCACAAGATACTAAATTTTCAATTGAGCCAGAATCTATAAGTAAATTACATACCTTCCCATTGCATTTGATCTTTGTCTGGAAGAGATTCTTTCTTTGAGGAGGTTCTTGGCTTTATGGAACTTGAAGGAAGACTTGTCTCATCATCAAACATGCTCCTTCCTCTGGTTCTAAGTCCCTTGCATTTGCATTTTCTTCTTTCTTGTCCTCTTGAATGAGTTGTTCTCTTCTTTCTCCTTGATTGTTATTGTTTCTCTTCTCATGGTATCTGCCTGCATGTTGTCCCAATTGATTGCAATAGTAACACCTTAGGGGTCCATTTCCTCTTCTAGTTTTTTTCCTTCCCCTATTGAAGGGTCTTCTCCCTCTATAGTTACCTCTAAAGTTTATATCATTGTTTTGTTTGTCTCCTTGGTCAGGGGTCCTGCTGCTATTACCATTGTATTGTCCTCTATTCTAAGAGGTTCCTCTCCCTCTAAAGTTATTCCCATTGTCATTACTCTTTCCCTTTCAAAACTCATGTTTTCTCTTCCACTTTTCCTCTACCTTGAGTTCCATTTAATAGCACTTGTTCACTGTGGTAGGGCAATGTAGGCTAAGTTCCTCTTGAATGGATACCTTAAGACCATTCATATATCTTGCTAACTTTTCTTCTTCATCTTCTGCCACATTTGTCTTCATACATAGTTCTAGGAACTCCTCGGTGTATGAGCCTACATCCATATCCTTTTTCTTTACGCTTTGTTTCCTCCTATGGAGTTGTACCCCATCATCTTCAGGCACATAGGTCTCCTTGACCAATGCAATCATTTTGTTCCATGAAGAGATCATACTCTTCCCATTCTTCACCCTCTCTGTTTGGATGAAATTCCACCAAGTTAGGGCTTCTCCCTTCAACTTGGATCTTTCCATATTAACTCTCTGCTTCTCATTGATGTCCTCAAACTCAAAGAAGCTTGTTAGGGCCTCTATCCAATCCAAGGCCAATTATGCATTCATTTTTCCACTTAAAGTTGGTAGATCCAACTTCTCCTCCATGGTTCTTCTCCCCATAGACTTTAAGGCATCTAGAAGGGGTCTCTAGTCTACAGGAATGTTCACATCCTGATCAGGGGTGTCATCATCTGAATCACTCCCTTCTTCACCACCAGAAGCGTTCTCTTTACCCCTCTCCACCTTGTTCTCCAACTCTTGAAGTCTTCTTGTCAAGGCTGCATTTGTTGCCCTTTGTTCTCTCACCATCTTTGCTAGTTAAATGTTTGTAACCCTTGAAGGGATATCTTCATCCTCAGGAGAAGACATAGCTCTGATACCACTTGATGCAAAGTGGGCAGTAGGAAGCCTCCAAATGACTTAAATAGGGCAATGCACCCCAAAACTCCAAATTACCTAGGGCCAAAATGCTTCACACTTATCACAAGTGTGGGAAAGGACTTAGTTAAGGTTATCACAACCCCAAAACCCCAAGGGAAACCTAATCACTAGGTTTCACCAATCCTACAATACCAACTACCAAGAGTGGCTTCACAAGCACTTGACCCAAATTCTCAAAAACACCCCCAAAGAGACTTATAGTACTAGGGGTGACCTATTCTCATAGGTGTGGTATATTTAGGTCCCTAACATATAGTTCCAATGGTTCTTTCACTCAATTGCAACCCATAGGACATGGTTGCTTCACAAACTCAATACTAGGCTTGTAGCCTTTTCCCAAAGGAAAATTGATCTTAAATGGGATTATTCCACATAACCCCATAAAAAAATTAGGGATTCAAACACTCTTTATGTCCTAAGACTTTGGATTCAAACCCTAGAACATGGAAATGAGAAAGAGGCATGATGACACACCAATTTGCTTCTACAATTAGGGCTAATTAGGCCTCCACTTACACTACAAGTGCCTTTGGGATGCATCCAAATTCTAAACTGATGATTTTATTATGTGAGGGTGTGTAAAATGGTCTCTTCCTCCAATTTAGAGCCTCTGATCAATCCCCAAATGAGAGTTATGATTGTTGTCCTAATTTTGGATTGGTGCATACATAGTGATATACACCTAGGGCATCATTGTAACTCCATCTCCCTATATTTCGGAGAACCTATCCAGAATATTCTTAAAGAGAATCATATAAACATGCTTTCCACCAAGGTCCATTGAATTCCCATGGTGGAAAGAGGAATTACACTCAATTTTCTTAGGAACCCTGAATTAGGGCCTACAAACCAGGCAGGGGAATTGCAAATTCAATAAATTTTAAACTAGGTTTCATCAACACATGAAACCAAAAGAAAATGGAAGAAGTTTCATAAGAAAAACTCTTGGTGTCATATTTTCATGCCCTCTTTTTTGTACCAATCTGTACAGATTGACTGTTCTCGGGATTTGCAGAGAAATGGTTATGTTTTATTGATTTCAAAATGCCAAATTACATGATTAGCCTACTACCTTCCTTAAAGGGATTTTTGTAGGCACTCCCAGTGGTTACATACATATTTGAACTAATTGACTATTTGGGAGTTGTTTTTCAAAAAGTTGTCAAGTTTTCTCAAAAGTTGCTTGACAACTTTTGAGCAACTTTTACATATTTTGCAATTTTTCAAATCAGCAACTTTTACATATTTTGCAATTTTTCAAATCTGATGACCAAATTTGGTCACAACCTTATTTTTATGATCCCTAATGGATCCAAACATAGAAAAAACTAAAAAAAACTATTCCTAGGGTTTTGGACCATTAATGACCAATAGTTGACCAAGGGCTCATAAGGTGCCAAACTTGGAACTATGGCCTTACAAGGTGGTCCAATGATTAACCCAATATCTTAACATAGCTAAAGGACTCTTAGGACCTTACTAGAACTCCTAGGTTCCATAGGAACACTTGGTTCATTTAGGGTGCTCCTGCACCAGAAAGACAAGCATCCTACTAAGTAAACCCCCTTGCGTGGATTTCTAAGACCTGTTAGCGTGGCCAAGAGGGCCAAAGCCCTACTCTTGGGCTTAATATATGATGACCTTGGTCAAACGTATCATGATGCAATCTTTACATATCAAATTTTTTAAAATGTTAATAATAGTATGATCACATTTTGAAATTATGTGCTTATTTGTGCTCACTTTTTGTAGAGTTTATAGCCAAGAATATAGTGAAGTAGTAAATTTTCTCTCTAACCTTGGCTTATTTCAAATTGTAAAAAAATTGCTTTCATCATGTGTATACTTTGTGTATTCTTCGTGTCTTCATGTGTATACTTTATGTATGCTTTGTGTCTTCATGTATGTACTTCGTGTATGCTTTGTGTCTTCATGCATTCAAGTGTATGCTTTATGTTGTCATACATTCATGTGCATACTTTGTATTCCCAAGTGTATGTCTCATGTGCAGGTCTACTACAATAAGAGAATGATTAGAGTTTATTGATCAATATTAAGGTTGTGGAGAAGAAGCCACTTACATCAATTTGTCTTTGCTTGAGGATAAGAAATTTTGGGGAAGGGCGGACTGTGATGTCCCCGTTTTGAAATAGGATTTAATAATAAATAATAAGAATTCTATTAAATAAAGAATATTAAAAAGAAACATTTATGTGTGTGTGTAATAGATTAATGAATGAATTATAATATAACTAATATAATATTATATAGTAAAAATGAATATATTATAATCAATTATTAAATATAATAATATAAAATAAATAATAATAATATATAATTTTAAGATAATTCAATAATAATATTAAAACATAATAAAATTACAAATATTAAATAAATAAAATAATACTTATATCATTATAAAGGATTGGTCAATATTATTAGAAGGTGACATACCAATATCATATGACAACGACTGTAAGTATTATATAGATGACAAACATAAGAATGAGTCGCTTACATATATGTTTGGAATCACCTTCTACACCTGAAGGGAACCTCTTCATAGTCCAAAGATTGAACCCAACAACCTTTCGAAGTTTTTATTAAAATTCTTGCAGGAAAGCCCTCAGAAATATTCATTTCCACCAAAATATGAGCAAAGGTAGAATGAAGTAGATTTGATGATCCTTCATCCACCATCAAGAAATCTCCAAGCGAATTACCAATAGCCTCTAAAACAGAGTCAAACCACAAATGTAAGGGAAGATTGGGGAGCCTTACCCAAAGCGACACCTTGTTGAAAACTTTAGTAGATGGGAAAAATAAGGATGCCATGGTTTCAGCATTAGCTTAAACTTCTCCTCCCAAATCCAAAAAAGCTCACACAAAATCCTATTTTTGTCCATAATATTTTCAAAAACAACAATAAAAACCCTTTTGTAGCAGGGTATATCTAAACATAACCGTCAATAATAGGCTCCCAGTTTTTAGAAATATAGGCATGCAGATCATGTAGACTAGGCCACAACCCTTTGAACCTCCCAATAACACCTAATTCAGAAAGAAATGAGGCATTATGAGAAATTTTCTCCTTGGTCTCCATGTTCAGATCTACCAAAATAGCCTTGGATGATGGGGTCAAACAAAACCCTGAACCACCCTTGGGTTGTATCGTTAACCCTTGTTGTTTGAGCGGTTGTAGAGGGCCTAATCCATGGGCCTACATCCTCTTCAAACTCTTGGCTCCAGTGATCGTTCCCCCATTTGAGAAGCACCCATAGCTTGAAGATCCCTATTACTCAGCATATTGTCACCTACCACACCAGTCTTTAACCTCTCACTCGTCATTCCACCAACTGGATGCTATGATATAACTTGCATGTCTGGAATGTTTGACCATGGGCCATGCATGCTCGTCCCATCTTGGAACCCGTCAGCGCTTACATAGGTTTCACCTTCCAAGAAACCCTTAAAATATTTTTGTCGCATGCGTTCCTCCACGCTATCAGTTCCTCCATTAAGATTGTTGGCATCTCAAGCTGTCTTAAAAAACCTTGAGCCACTGAAACTGACCCAGCCTGACCATGGCGATGGAGAGGAAAACCAAATTTTACCTTAACTCTAGAGGAGGGAACTGAAACCCTAATCCCAATGCCAGAAGAATTCAAACAGCTCTGAAGTTCCATGATTGATGAACCACCTTCTAGGGAACTAATAATTTTTATTTTATTTTTTCTTCTTATTATATTTATTTAATAATTAAATCAATTTCCCTCTCACACTTAAATATATAATATTTATTTAATTAACTAATTATTTCTCTCATAAATAAATAAAGTTTAATTATTATTATTATTATTTTGATGTTTAAAGGGCCTAAGCTAAGATTTAATTATTATTATTTGTTAAGATTAAGTAGACTCACACCGAAGACCTCCCAGATTAGAGGCTCACAACTTTAACATTGTGTTTTGGGTTGTTGCCTATTTAATTATTTATTTATATTCCCCACATGTGCAAATAAATAAATTATCTTATTTATTTAATCATATTTATCCTCCCAATTATGAGTTTCAGTTAACTCCATAATTCTCTCTCCTAACTTATCAATCAAATCAGTTATCTTTTTAATCTATCTAGTCTTCTATCCCACCTCATTAGTGAAAGTCTTCAATCAAATCAGTCAACTCTTCAATCTATCCTCTTAACAGTTCCATCTATTTTTTCAACAGGCAATTAATTGAGTTCAACTCTCACTCACTCCAAGTTTAACTCTTCAATCACATGCAATAAGTCCCATCAATCATGGAATCTTGATTGGAACCCTAAAAATCTTATAAATAGAGAGCTAATTCTCTTAATTTGTTAGCTACAAAACCATACATGCTTTGAATTCTTTGGTTGGCACACCTTGACCACTCATTCTGAGAGCCCACATTACAATAAGAAGGAGAACAATAAAGGAGAATTTCTAGTTTGCATATTCATATGTTTTCAAAATCATTTCATTATTGTCAAATTATTATGCTTTCTCTTTTGATATTAGGATACTAACTACTATTAACAATCTTCTTGTTGTTGAGATCTTATTGTTATTGCAGGTTTCTACATATTGAATTACCCCGATTAAACTCCCTTAACTACTGCTATAATATGGTGTAGGTGTTGGATGATATTAGAATTGGGTACTACTGATGTTGTTGGCATTCATTTTTTGTCACTTATATCAACATATGTTTCTGTGGAGAGAAAAAAATGGGTTATTACTATTGTATGATGACTAACAGAAGTGTATAGACACTGTACAAATGAATAAGAACAAGCAAAGATGATGATATGAAAAATGATGTGTGATGATCTTATTTCTAAGATCGCTTGACTTAATATTTCATATTGGATTTGTTACAGATTTTTTAGTGAAGACTGGTTTCTAGACTATGATAGTGATGCTTGACAGCTCGCAATTCTCTGTGTTTTGGGGATATCTTACAGGCGATGATGATTTAGGTTATGAGAGCTTAAGAGATGATAGAAGGCATATTGAAGAACTTTTTTTTTTGATCACAAGTTGTGTGATTATTGGTGACATTAGTTGTGGCGTGTATTATGGAGGATACCTATTTGGGGCCGACTTCAGAGATGTAGCCCGCATTATGGATTGTGAGTATGGATTGCGGATCTTGGATTATATCTGATGTATTTTAATTGACGTTTACTTGTTTTAGATACCTTGTGTATCTTAGTGAGGGGTTAAATAATTATTTGTATATTGGGAAAGCTTAATTGGACAACCTAATCAATTATTGTAATAGGGTATATATGAGAGATTTTTTCTTTTGAAAAAATGTTAGTGATGAATGTATGATGAGAAGGTAATTGAAAAGACAAAAGTGTGAAAGTTGCAAAGTTTGATTGACTGTTTAATGTAGAGAAGAGTTTGAGGTAGAAGCAGAGCCTCCTAAGAAGAAAAAGAGGTTAGTTATCAAGAAAACACCTAAGGCCCCTACCCCTGTCCTCACTACCAGTAAACCAAGAAGATCAAGAAGGAAACTCATATTACCTAAGGAATATGAGAAAGATGAAATCACATTCAAGAATCCTCCACCTACCTTTGAGAAGAAAATTGAAGCCTTAAGAGAAGGTAGTGGTATGAGTTCTCTGAAATCTTTGGATTATGCTTCCAGAACTAAGGATGAACATAAGAAAATTGAGGAAGCAATTGTAGAGAAGATGACTAGATGGAAGTATGATCCATCTGAATTGAAGAGTCGCATGCCTGAAGACCTATCAAGGCAATATATGTTCCCTAGAGCAATGTTGTCTGAACAGAAAAAGATATCAAAGAATAGACATTGAGGCAAATCATGCCTACTATGAAAAACAAAAAGGAAACTGGTGCTAGAAGGAGGGCATGAACTCATCCCCCTCTGGAGAATCATATTTTACACCTCCTAAGGGTTCCCCAAGCTTTAATTTTAGGAAGCAAATCTTTAGTGGGATTGGATCGTTTTCACTAGCCTGATTCAAAAGAATCCTTAGATCAGCTCCCAATCCTGGAAGGTTTGTTAAACTCAAGCCTCCCGCTCGAAAGAAATGGACCCCACAGGCCAAGCCAGCCGCCATTGTCTGGGGATCTACTATAGCTCAGAATACCCAAGTCTCCCAAACAACCCCAGGGAGTAACGCTCAACCTAGCCAAAATCTAATGCCCTCGATGGCTACGTATTTCAGCAACACCGGGTCCCCGATGGGAATGTTTTTGGGTGCAACCAATGACCTTCCTGCACACCCAAAAAATATTTGTCCCCGATATGAGCACTTAGGCTCACAAACCACAGAAGAGAATCTGTAGGCATACAAAGATGCCATGAACCGACACTAGATCCAACATCAAGACGTTGTGACCCAGATGTTCCCTCTGTCGTTGGGACAGAACAAGCTGAACTGGTACCTTAACCTGCCCTCCAACTCCATCAATAGTTGGCAAGACATGGAGGATGCCTTCTTGGCTGCAATCTGCATACACGTGGACCCAGCATGATGCCACAGCCAGTTCATCTCCATTAGGAAGGAACCAAATGAACCCCTTATAGCATTCAACCACCGGTTCCAACGCGCCTTGAAGCAGTGCATAGGCCCTTTCATTCCATCTACGGATGTAACCATCCAGACATATATGAATGTGATGGACCCCTTTATTTCCACTCTCCTATGGAGAACTACTGCCCCCACTGACCGGGATACTCTGGCTAAGGTTTACAACCTAGCCTTGGAGTTGTCCCGCAGTCTTAACAAATCTCCAGGCTAGATTGGGCAAAATATGCCTTTCAACATGATACTTGGCAGAACCTCTTACACCGCGGGATATAACCCCAATCAGGCAATGTGCGCCCCTACAATGGCCATGAATCCCCCACCACCGCCGATAGACTATCAGGTCTGGTATGTATATCCATCTCAAACACAAACAATATCGGGCCTGGAATTTGTTCCCTTGAACCAGCCCCAGCAAACACAACAACCACAGACACAACCTGTCGGAGTGCCTTTCTTCCAGTCATCCATGGCTGGAGGATTGTCGACCTCAACTCTGGTACACTCTGCCGCCTTCTCTGGGAACCAACAACAACAACCATCACATTGTGACGCGAACACTCAGCTATCTGTCAAGGTCGAATCCCTCCAGCGACTATTGTCCTCACTGACTATGGACATGGGACAGTTGAAAGTGGGGTCTCTTGCACCCCACAACACCAATTCCCAGAGAGGGAATATTTTCTCCGGCCAACAAAATAACAATGTCGGAGGAAGAAATTACAACAATGGGCCCCGACCCAATCAATAGCAATGGAATAAAAATACTAACATCGGAGGTCCTCCTCCGAACTAAAACACCAATCAGGATAGCACTAGACCTTCTCATTTCACGCCAGTCACATACTTCCAGCCCATGACTAACTAGTGTATATTGCACGACATAGGCTCTCATAATGAGGTGAACTGTGCCATGTTGGAGAAATTCATCATGATCTCCCAGCTGGACAGACAACAAACTTCTAACCCTACTCCCTTGGAACCTCCTATACAAGATCCCACTCATAGTGCCTTCACCTGTGAGACTGTCTTCTTTGGAGTAGACAAGGAAGATGAAGAAGAGCCCAAATTGCAGGGGTTCTTTGATGAATCTATTCCAGCCTCTGAGGCCAATGCCTTCCCCAACTCACAGATTCCCTACAACACTCAGAGTCAGGCTGGTAAAGGGCCAGCTTACATGCCCACACCTCCCAAAGACATCTCTCCCCGGGACAATACGACTGATCGCTCCTTTCCTCCAAAAGGTTCCAGCTCTAACCAGGCTAAGGACCCGACCGAGGGAAGCCAACAATTCCCCGGGGGGAGATTTGACATCACAAAGGTGTTAGAACAAACTACCACCTTCGTGACCTTGATGGAGGTTTCGCTTAACTGTCCCAAGCAGAGGAAGTCTCTTCTGAAGCTCTTGGGAAACCCAAAAACTGTCAGTCGCCCACCCAAGAATATCACTTTTGATGATGCCAATGCGGCTGTCTTCCGGGGTAACACTAAGGATCCTCCCTTCTTACTAGGCTTGAACATACAAGGGAAGGGCCTTTACAATTTCTTGGTGGATTTTGACACTTCAGGTAATGTCATGCCCTTATCAATATGCCATAAGCTTGGAATGTATCCTACTCCATCTAACGACGCAGTAGTCCAGTTGGACAAAACTGCTATAAAAATGGTAGGTGAGTTGAAGAATGTCTGGATTCAGCTCATCCAAGACCCCAGGATAGCTAGTGTAATTAACATCCAGGTGGTGGACATCCCAGAGACATATGGGATGTTGCCAAGTCAGAATTGGTCTAAGTCCCTTAACGGGTATTTCTCGACCAACTTTTCCCACTTGTAGCTCCCTTGGGAGGGAGAATCTAACCAGATCTAGGTTGAAAGTGCGCTGCAGATGAAATAGGCCCTCACCGAAGTTAGGAGGGTAAATGAAGTCCTCTTCTTTGAGACTTCCCCCGGGGTGTACTGACCCCTAGAAATGTTGACCTTTGATTTCAACCTCGGGGAAGATCCCATTGTTTCCCAGAGAACATAGGACCTGGATGAAAACTAAGGGGTGAAGTTAACTCACAAGGTATCGCAGGGACCCCTACTACACTCTTGTTTGGCACTTGGTGCTAGGTGCATTATCAGAAACATTCAAAACTAGAGTGTGAGCCATGTATTTCCGCTGCTACCCAACACATCAATGCCCTCTCAGAGAAAGAACACAAGACTGATTCCCTAGGACCCAGTACCCCTGTTAATAATGCCCCTTCAACACTGTCTATCCAAGAATCACCATTAGGGGTCCTCCCAGAGGCATACCTCACCCATGAACCATCAGCATTGGAGGAAACCTTTCCCAGCCTCCCCAAAAATAATCCAAAAGCCACTTCGCCTTCCCAGCCCCAGACAATGAACAATGACTTGTGGACCCTAAAGTTCGACGGGTCCCGATCCAAACAAGGTTGTGGGGCCAGAGTGGAATTGATCAACCTGCGGGGGAAATCCTTCCTCGCATCTTACAGGCTGCAGTTCAACTGCACGAACAATGTCACAGAGTATGAGGCTTTGGTCCTTGGACTCTTATTTACATTAAGAAAGGGAATCACCCACCTCTGGACCCTAGGTGATTTAGAGTTGATCGTAAAGCAGGTCTGGAGCCAATACACTTGTCACGATAAAAGGTTGGCTGCATATCGCAACCAGGCATGGAGCCTCATCAAAGATTTTGATGCCTTCGGCATTGATCTTATCCCCCGGAAAAGAAACTATGTTCTGGATGCCCTTGTTGTGTCTGCCAGCACTCTTGAGTTGATGGCTGGCTCCCGGCTCTGGAAATTCTCCATTGAGATGATCCTAACCCTGTCCATCCCATATAATGTCACCCATTTTTAGGTCTTTGAGGATGATCAACATATCTTGGCTTTTATGGCCAACTTTGGTGTTTTTGAGGACTAGATAATGGAGAAAAGAGATCAAGACGATACTGGACAGGGCGAAGAAGATGATGGGATCATAAACTTACCAACCAACACCATACCTAAGGGGATGGTTGCACTTGAACATGTCTTTGACTCGGACTCTCAGGGCTAAGAAAAGATATCATCCTCCTCTGAGGGAGGAAAATTTGAGAAAGTGAACATCGGCTAGGCCAGTGAAAAAAAGTTGGTACACATTGGCACCTCCTGCTCCCCTGAGGAGAAGGAGAAGATTCTCGTGGTCCTTCGAGAATACATTGATGTAATCGTGTAGGGGTATGAAGATTTGAAGACCTATGACACATCCATCATGACTCATACCATCCCACTAAAACCAAATGTTAATCCCTTCTGGAAAAAGAAAAGACCGGTCAACTCGCTGATTGAGCCTCTAATTCATCAGGAGGTTTAGAAACTGCTGTTGGCCCGAATCATCTTTCTGATCTGGCATACTATGTGGGTTTCCAACCTCATCCTGGTGAGGAAGAAAAGTGGCAAGATCTGCCTTTGCATGGATTTTCATAATTTAAACAAGGCCTCCAAGAAAGATAATCACCCTCTCCCCTCGTTGGATGGGGTGTTGTAAATCGTGAATGGATCACAAATGATGTCTTTCCTGGATGGGTACTCTAGGTATAACCAAGTCATGGTTAAGTATGAAGATAAAGACAAAATGATGTTCACCACCAAGTGGGGAATGTTTGCCTACCTGACGATGCCCTTTGGCCTAATCAATGCAGGGGCCACGTTTCAAAAGGCTATGGACATCGTGTTTGAAGGCCTAGTAAACCAGTGCATAATCATGTACATGGATGATTTGATCGTCTTTTCCTAGGATAGGCATGATCATTCTGCCCACCTCACCCAGATTTGTGAGAGATATCGCCGGTATGGGATATCCCTCAACCCTAAGAAATATATATTAAGGGTCACTAAAGGGAAGCTGCTCGGGCATATTGTCTCTGAGAAGGGTATATCCATTGACCTCGAGTGAGTTGAAGCACTGCTGAACTTATAGATGCCTGGAAACAAGAAAGAGATGAGATATTTCTTTGGGAAGATCAATTTTTCTGGCGGTTCATCATTGGATTCACCGAGATAGTAAAGCCACTAAATTAAATGATGAATAAAGATACTAAGATCGAGTGGAGTCCTGAGGTGAAGCGGGCATTTGCCCAGATTAAACAAACGATTGTGGAGGCACCAGTCTTGGATAGTCTAGACTATTCCCTCCCTTTTCACATATACTCCTTTGCCTCGCTGCATTCTATCATGGCAGTGTTGACCCGGAAGGTCGATGGGGAAGAATGACCAATAGCTTTCATAAGCTCCCCCTTTAAGAATGTCAAAGTTTGGTATTTGCCTTTGGAAAAGAAGGCCTTTGCTATTGTCTGTGCTATGATGAAATTCTGGCATTACATTCTCTAGAGCAAAGTACACGTAATCATTCCAGACCAAGATGTTAAGTCTCTGCTCATGCAGAGTAAATTGGGTGAAAGATGGGGGAAATGGATGCCCATCCTCCAGGAGTATGGTTTGGAAATGCAACCCATGAAGATAGTTTGAGGCCAGGGGCTATGTAGAGCAATGGCAAAAGAGACTCCCCACATCGAATGTCAAACATACAAAGTGGAGTCCATCACTCAAGACCCATGGTATACCGACCTGGTATACTTATTATTGAACAACAGATGCCCGGACGGGCTACCCCCGAACAAATGTCGCGCCTTGCGACTGAATAGTACGCACTTCATGATTAAAAAGGAAACAATCTTTCACAGGTTCTATGAAGGGGTATATCTCCGGTGCATGGACAAGGACCAGGCTGCAAAAATGATTGAAGAATTTCACGAGTAGTTTGGAACCGGGCATGGCTCAGCTGACGCCACCGCCCATCAGATCCTTCGAGCTAGATACTATTGGCCCTACATCTTCAAATATGTCTACACTCACGTTAGGAGATGCCATACTTGCCAAACAATGACACATCATGAACGGAACCCGGCCATGCCATTGCAGCCGGTCTTCGAGGCTAGACCCTTCGCCCAATGGGCATTTGATTTTATTGGGGAAATCAACCCCAACTTGTCTGCCAATCACCGGTATATTTTGACTGCTACTGATTATTACACCCGGTGATCTGAAGTGATCCCTTATAAAAACAACATGGTAGATGTAGTCATAAAATTCCTAGAAGAAAACATTGTCACAAGATTTGGAATACCATTTTCTATAGTATGTGATAACGGTCTGACGTTTTCTTCGGCGCAATTACTCGAATGGACCTACGACAGAAAGATCACTCTAAATTTTTCTAGCAACTATTACCCCTAGGGAAATGGTGTTGCTAAATTGACCAACAAAAATTTACTTGAAGTGATCAAGCACCTGTTAGATCAGAACCCCCGGGACTGACAACAAAAGTTGAGATTCGCTCTCTGGACAGATCATATCTGAATTAAGGCAGCCCTAGGGACATCCATATTCCATTTGGTTTATGGCCAGGATCCAGTATTCCCCATTAACTTATAGATTATGGTGTTACAGTTCATGCAGGAATTTAGCAACCGGGACAACATCGTGGAGGTTCAGCTCCTAAATTTGGTGCAGATGGAAGAACAAAGAGACGCAGCCCTTGAAAATTTCATGTGTCACCAAGTTGTCATGAAACGATAGTTTGACAAAAGAGCCCAGTATAAGGCCTTTCAGATTTTGGACTTGGTCCTCTTATGGGACAAGGCTCGGGAGAAGAAGGGAAAGCACACTAAGTTTCAACGGCTCTGGCTGGGATCATATTTGATATCTAAGATCTGCGGGGAAAACACCTATCACCTCAACACCATGACCAGAGAAGCCATCCCATTGCCTGTCAATGGGAAGTTTCTCAAGCACTATTTTGAGTAAGGTTACGTGGTAAGTTTTTCCCAGAGTTGTATTTTATGTGTAATCCTTGCTTTTAAATATCCCTTTCTTGGTGCTCCATTTGGGGTACCTTGTCCTTGTAAATAGCTTGTCAGTCATCCCCCGAGACCGCTCTCTTTTCTGTTTTTTTTCATTTTATTTTGTTTTGTTTTCCCCGGGTCCCTAGTGTTTTTCCCTCTCTTTTGTAGACCGGTATGCTTCGCATAACATCTAGTCTCTGGAACGATACCTTTTGTATTTTGGTGAATTTGGAATCTATTGTTAGCATGATGGAATTGGTCTGCGCTCCAGAGTTATTGTGTGAGTTTGGTAAAGGGTTATGGGTAATCTTCATTGGATTCATCTCCCTGAAACTTGGAAATCAGTTAAATTAAGAGCAAAGAAACAAGTAATCGGACACACTGAGGGCAGATCAGTTGCACGGGTTGTTGACTAAATCTGAAAATCATTAAAATATCTCAGGTTCGGGATTTTCTCTCGTATTTGGAAATTTAAAGTGGATGGAAAGGTGAAAGAAGTACCGCCATTAAAATTAGCCAAGCTTAAGGATAATGATGAAAGGAGTACCGCCTTCCCATCTAAGAAAAAAAAGAAATAAAGAGAACCGAAGAATGGAGAAATTCTGGTATCCAGGGGTGACGATTTTGGCTCCATATACTTAGTGCCTCCTCTCTGCTTCTCCCGAAGGTCATCGGCTTGGTTTTCTTTCAAATCACACACTTCACAATTGATGAAAGACCAAGGATCGAATCAATGATGGACTGGATTTTCTCAGACACCTTGCGCTTTGCAAACATGATGCTCTAGGTAAATATTTATTCCAGTTTTTCTAACCAGAGATTCTGAAGTTCTCAAATGCACTAAGGCATTCATCCCAGATAGTCACCATTTGTTATGCCTTGCATACCTGTCCCTACATTTTGGGTGCAAAATGTTGGGTCCCCCTTTTTTCTTTTGGCTCTTGCCTTGTTTTCTTTTGTTTTGCCACCGGGCTTTTCTTCTATGAGGTTTGTTTTTCCTTTCTGCTTTTGTCTTCTTGTGTCTCTGGGACTCGGTCCCAAAGTTGGTTTGTTATTTCCAGAGCCAGACTCCAGGATTGTCTGCCATTATGTCTTCTTTCGCGAGAAGGTATGGTTGCATAGAGTCCCCGGGCCCAAAGACCAGAGGTTTGCTTGTTCTGGGGTTTACAGAAAGGAATGCAACCTATTTTTCCCCTAAGGGTATAAATGGAAGTTACCTGTCATTTTCACATTTACCATGATTAAAACACTTAGAGCTCAGAGCGATTAAGGTGATTGAGGTGATTAAGTAGCGAGTTGCTCCTTGTGCTTAGTGGCTAATTGGATTTTGATTTGCGGTGTTTACTGGTGATCATTCAAAGGTGGACCTATTGCAGAGCGTTTCCCATGTCGGTCTCCCCTACGTCTTTTACATTTCCAGGTTGGTTTTTGTTTGCCTTCTCTGGTTCTCCATTCCTCTAGTTTTCTGTCTTTCTTTTTCGTTTCAGTGGTGCTCATTTTGTTTGTTTTTTTTGCTTTCATTTGTTCTTGTTTCCATTTTCTGTGCTTGTCCTTGGTTTTCCTCTCATTGGTGGGTTGGTCCTGCCCGAGGGTTGTCTGCCCTCTGCGCAGTTGTAATCTAGTGTAAATATTGTACATTGCTAGAGGTTTAGCTTCTAGTGCTTTTGTACGCTTTGTACATAGTGTAAATATCCTATAAATGGTGTCTATATGCCTCAGCTCTCTATATTTTAGTGTGTATACCTCTTGTGTATCCTTCCATTTTTGACGAGCTCGTCGTGCTCCATCACATTTTTGAAACATTTTGTCAAGCTCCTGGTAAAGATTCTATCGAGCTGGTTTGAGCCATGGTGGCTTTCTCTCTTCTGTGTCATGTCATATTAATGGCGGGATTAATTTCCCATGAGTGGGCATTCAAACCCCATCCCATCTGACATTCAATTTCCCTCACATCGGCCCACTTGTCACCATTAATGTCATTTACGTCACCTGTCACATGGCCACATGACAACCCATGTTAGCCCAGTACGACTTCCTCTTGGTCACATCGATGTGGCAATGGCTAGATCTTCCAGACTCTGGGTGCCGAGGCCCCTGAGTTCCATTCCATCTTTTCCATTTGGTCCAAATACCCTCGGAGCCCCTAGGTGTTTATCAGAATCTAACTCATGTTTATACTCTGGGATTTTGATATATGCTAACACTTTCTAGACAAATGCGACACGGTGATGATTCCCCCAGAATAAACAAATTTATTATTATTATATCATGTGCTGATGGTTCTCTGATCTTGCAGGTTGTGGATTGTGTGATCAAAGATGTCTGAGGTGATCACTCCTCCTGATAGCCCAGAGCTACCTACTACCTCTACCCAGGCAGCCACAAAAAACAAGGCCAAAAAGATGCTGGCTAAGTTACCACTCACCTCCAAGTACCCGAAGGAGGGCATTCTTGTGGGATCCAAGGTGAATTCCAAGGTCCAAGAAATAAAAAACACAGAGCCTGGACTTTGGGCTGAAATGCAGGGCTTAATTCAAGCCATATACCGATTGAAGGTCGATGGAGACAATATGGCCACTCACTTGGCCGCTTTTGGCATTATAAAGGCCGTGAAATTTCCTTGTTCAGTGCAATCACTGGAATTGATACTTCAACTGGAAACACTATACAATGCACCCACTCAGACTATTCTTCTTGTCGAACCCCAACCATTACAATAACCAGCAACAATTGTCACCCTGGACGCAGCAACTTTCACCTCAGGGCTAGGGATTCTGCAATTCCAGGGGTCCGTCATCTTCAACCGGGCTAAGTCATTACAGGAGTTCGAGGAAGCTACTCTCATCTCCCGACAATACCTTAACACTCAGTGGCTGAAGACCCCAAAGTGGGACCATAAAAGGATGAAGTTGGAAATTCCCTGCGGGGATTTCAAGGAGCCCATTCAAGTGGGCATTATATTTCTATGCCGAATCTTTGGATTACCCCATGCCTGAGATTTCTTGGCATGGATGTACCACTATCTTTACTGCATCACCACCCGTAGCCAAACTTTCAACTGGGCAGCCATCATAGCCAATCATGTGGACACGCAACTGAAGGGCGTCATCCATAGTTCCAAGTTCTATATGGCATATTACGTACTATGGGCACTGGCCCAACAAAGACCAGCTTTTCCAAGTTTGGGAATAGTAGGTGAACTTGGGAATGGGCCGGGCCAGTTAACACCATGGGATCATTATCCCTGGGTCCAATGGGAACTCAGTTTCCTAAATTTCTATAGGGTAAATGATGCTTTGATTTACCAAAATATTCTAACACTTACTCAGGACTCCAAGTACCGATTATCGTAGGAGGCGATGAACCTAGTCAACACTTATGGCCATTATTTTATTTAGTTTAAATACCACACCTATATTCGGGTGACCGGCTTCTCTGGGAAACCTTATCTTCTTCCCTGGTATTGCGGGGATAGAATTATTCTTTTGGAGTTTTGTCCATATATCCTAGACCTGCACACCTTCTTCACATTGAAGAAGGTCATCAACATCCCATTCCCATTTTCATGTGGAAATTATACATGCAGCCTCACCGCAGCAAGGGAGGCAGATAGTGAGTTGAAAAGCCTGGGATTGGTGGAATTCCACCACGCTAGGAAAAATTATGATCCTCTAGGCAAGATTGCCTTGGCACTTCCCTGGGCATCCCCACATCACAAAGAAAATATTGAAGATTTTTGGGTGGACTGTCAGGACAGTTTTGATCTCCAGGCCCGTCAACATTCATGGATGTCCAAGGGACTCATGAAGGTGCTCGACCTTCAGACTTTTCCAAAGGTATTTTCAGATGACCGGCCATTAGAAGACCCAACATACAAAGGGCATGGATTAGACAAGTTGGATCTCCCTCCGGTGGATTGGACCACCCCGAAAGACTTGACAATTGAGGGAGTATGTCACTTGATTTTGGAGGCCAATCACCAATATTTTGCTTGGGTGTGCCCCCAAAGCACTCGGAAGGGATCGATTATCTGAAGGTTTGCTTCAGCTTTCGCTGTCACTGCCGGACCTAGCACGAGTAAGGGGAAAGAAAAAGAGGGTGCACCGGCTAAGGTGCCTCCCTAGGGCCCCACCCCTTTAATGGTACAACTACAACAACAAATGGAGTCGGCAAGGTTGGCCAACCAACAGATAAGCACACAGATATCCTCCGGTCTCCTCATAACTCCAATGGCGTCTGCTCGCTCGGCGAGATCCCTGTCGTTGGCTACAATGATGAGCAGATAGAATTTCACTAAGGTAGAGTCTACCAATATTTTGGAGACTGGGGTCCCATTGCTGAGAAAGAAGAAAAGGTTGACCCCCACCCCAAGCATGACCGCTAGCCCCGGTATGCTAGATGTGCCTCCAGTTGACGTTAGTTCAGATTCCCCTAAACTTGAAGAGATTCCTGACAGCCCTCCCCCACACGATGATTTTGATGATGTGTTTGGGGCGGATGAACTCATGAATTTGCATGAGGATATTGGTCACGCGGTCGAGGAGATTACCGCTCAAGATAAAGAAGAAATCCCTGCAAAAAGGGAAGTCCTGAAAGAAGAAGTTGCATCAGAACAGGAAGTCTAGGATGAAGCACGAAAGGAGCCTGAGCGGGAGAGGACACTAGTCCAGGGGACTGAAGATACACCAAGGAAACCCATAGATGAGCAACAAATGGTTGGGGAACCCGGACCCACAGGATCAACCGTACCCCCGATCATCATGCTCCAAACGCCTTTGGTAACTCCGGGTGACCAAGCACCTCGGAGCACATTTGGTGAAGTAGTAAAAGCGAACACATTATTAAATTTTGGCCAAATACCTCACCCACCTTTGGAAGACATTCCAATAGAGGAAAATGTTCAAACAGATGAGGCCAATGAGGCTGAAGAACAACAGCAGCAGAATGACCGGGAAGTCCGAGAAAATGAAAATGCGGGATCAAATGATGTTGGGAGGGGTGAGTGAGTCCTGGAAGATACAGGTGATATGGATACTAGAGAAGGAAGAGTTCTAGATATCACAAATGAGGATGCCAACATGGCAGATAATACTAAGGTCCCCGAGGAACAGGAATAGGAATAGGAACAGGAACAGGAAAGAGAAAAAGAGCCTGACGATACTGTACATTACGGGAATGCATCGCTAGATTCTGAAAGGAATCTTGATGCATAGATCCTAACTGCAAAGCCACCCCAATGGCTGGCAGAATCAAGAAAAAGAAAGGCCCCAGAAGTCGCATCAGGTGTTCCGCTCTCCTTGGCCGAGATGATGGCCTGAAATGCAGAGGCTTAGAAGCCTAAGAAGGCACATATAGTCCATACCCTCCGGACTGGTCCCATAGGAAGCATGGTTGCGATAATCGCAACACCTCCTCTAGATGCACATGCAATGGTCGCAAGACCCGAAGATTACACTATTACAGAAGTGGCACTGGGGAGAAGAGATAAGCAGGGCGAACTGGATTTACTGAGAGAGAGAGACCACCAAAGTAGTGGAAGCCTGATATATTAAATAGTGCCAGAAGTTTTCAACGCTAGAGAAGAGGTTATCATAGATGTAGGAATTTTGTGGGATGAAACATATGATTCCCTCCGGGCCCAATACTCAAGACTTGCCCTCGAGATTGAGGTATGCAAGGATTTGGTTAAGGCCCTAAAAGAGAAGATAACCGCTGCCCAATATCCTTTGGGCCTATTTGAAGCATTTGTGGTAAGGGTGTCGCAAGTCGATCCCTTCACCACTCGGTCATGCACCCCAGAGGACTATGTCCTTGGGCAGTTTGATGAGTTCACGGAGTTCTAGTACCGCGCCCCCGGGGATTTTGATGGGAAGAAGTTAACAATGTTGTCTAAGATGATGTTTCGGATGCACAACACCGTGAAATTGGTAGATGAATTCTGGAACAGGGCCGAAGATGTTGAGGAAAACCTGGAGGTTGTTTGCGGTCGTTGGGACAGCATCAGGGGCATAGATGAAGAAGGTGTAAGCCAAGTTTTGAAAGCTTTCAAGAACAGTAAAGGGAAGCATGGTTCTCCGGATTCCGGAGATAGTCACTAATGGGTGAAATTTTCTTATTCCTTCATTCTTTTGGAACGTAAGTTCCCGGATCCCAGAGTTTCAAATCCAACCATTTTGTATTCTTTAAGTGACCAGTGTCCTAGTTCCCAAAGCCGACTGGTCACTTTCAAGGCAGTTAATAAAGATGTCAAAAGGTAGGTGACTTCAGCAAGTCACGTCGGCTCAACAAGATGGTTCTGACAGGTGGTCCCCCTAAGGCACCGTTCCAACGTTGAACACCGGGCACATCAGAGGCAGTGATCCACTTTTTCATTAATGAGGCATGTAGCCTCAATCCCCAGGGGATTGGATTTCTTATTTTTTCTTACGGCTCTCTTCTCGAGGTTGATTCTTCCATTCCTCTTCCCTTATCTTATTCTTTTGGCATGTCAGACCTTCTCCATCTCGAGGTCTTTGTAGCATGGTGCAAGTAGTACTGGCCACTGGAAATTGTATTTTATTAGTTGAGTGTAAAGATAAGTTAGGTTAATTTTAGGACAAATTTATGTATAAATAATAAGTCTAATCTCATTCTTAGGGTCGGCGAAATTGATGATTTTGCAGTCCATAGCTAATAGCATTTCAATGTTTCTCAGTTCTTAGTTGCAGAGCTCAATGCTCCTTAGATTTAGAAGCTTTTAGTAGTTAGATGCTCCCTAGGAGCTGCCATTATTGTACGCACCAATGCTAGCTGGAAATATGTTAATGAAGAAGGAAGGATTCTCTCAATGATGTTGTTAGCATTCTGATCTCTAGATTAACGCTCTTTCTGTGCTGTATGTTCCTTATGACCCTCACTCTAATGTTTTATGTAGATTAACGACCTTCTTTTCCCTCTCTAGGGGATAAGTATGAACTGTTGGTTCTATGTTTATTTAGTATTTAGTGTAGCTTGTTAGAGCATGGTTAATGTTTTGAATATTTAGCATAAACTATAAGTAGATGAAATACTTTTAACCCTGATGTATCTTTTGAAGTTTATTTGATAAATTTAATGAATGCTTGCAAGAAACTCCACTTACCTAAATCCCCAGAGAAGATGAGCCAAGATAACCAGCTATCCCCCCCAAACAAAACAGTCTCACTCCCAACTGAGCCCCCACACTGTCAAGACCTGACTCTCAGGTGCTTGAAGGCCTGGGGAATCTTATTTCTTCATATTACCTTTACGGGTGAAGTTGGTCGGTACCCCGGTACCCGGTGACAACTTGCATCTGTTGGCAGACCCGATCGCAAAGCCTTGTCAACAGGGACCAAGCACTAGGATCCACCTACTACTGGGCCAAGCCTGACCAAGTCAGACGGTAACTGTGAATATTCCATCAGTGAGCACAGATGCTACATTTGATTCAGACCCTATAGTTGGTGCAACAAATGTCAATGACCTATTCAAACTAAATACTGAGGAGAAAATAGAGGAAGGAAAGGAAGTGGATGATAGTGGAAAAAGGTAAGTAAATTGTTTCTTCACCCAATCCTAAGGACAGTGGAAAAGGAAAAGAAACAATCACTGATGACATTGATCTTGATCAAGACATTGTGATTCCAAATTGGAATCTATCCAATCTATCAATAGAGAAAATGGACACACTAGGGGAGCTATGGAAGAAAAGAGCCACACAACAGAAGCTTCGAGCAGAGAAGAAGAGATACAGAGTGTTGGAAGACATCAAAGGTATATTCCTAGATGCACTAGAAGTAGAAGTAAATGAGAGTGATTGCACTATGGACCAAGTTGTAGACATATTCCACAAGTTCAATAAAGATTTAAATGGTCAAGAAAAACTACTGCAAAAGGTAGAAAGAAAATTTGAGAACAAAGTTCTAGAGAAAGTTGCAAGCAAGATTGAAATTGATCAAGTAAATCTAAATTCTCTCATTATCTCTCTAGAGACTACAGTAAATAATGTTTCTTCATTATTTGTAAAGCTAAGTGATACTTCAAATTTCACAATGGAAATCAAGACAAAGCTGACAAAGGTTGATACAGATCTGAAGGAAAGTACAAATTAGTTGGCACTTAACCTGAGTTCAAGCTCAATAAATTTTGTAAAAATTAAGTATCTAACAGACATGCAGGCTGAATTAATAAGGGAAGAAGCAAGGAAAAGAGAATCTCTCATAGCCATGTAGAGCCAACTCCTTCCACACACAAATGTAATGCATAAGCATATAGCTCATGCCAAGGCTCTTATTCATGACAACAATTTTTTAGTTGCAGATCTTATGATGGAGCTATCAGCAGAGTTACAGATAGAGTTACACATCCTGAAGATGTTGTAGGATAATTGGGACAACACTTTGTTTCAGATTTTAAAGGTACATAGTGATTTCGTATCCTATTTTGGTATTACCATATAGACATATTTTGGCATTTGTGTCAAAAACAAGGGGGAAATGTATATAGGAAAGACATATATAGGAAATACATGTACAAAAGAGAAGTAGAGCTATGATATATATAAGTGTTACAAAAATCATTTTGAAAAAAATAAAAAATAAAGTCAGGTGTAACCGAGTCACAGAGATATTGCCAAAACCCGAGCAAGTACCCAAGCATATGGTAAGGGGGATTTTTGACTTTGAGCAATTTTTGAACATGATAAGTGTTTTTGGTCACTAAGGCCAAAGGGGGAGATTGATAACCTTATGGAAAGACATATTGTCAATTAGTGCCAAAAAACTTAGTCATCACAGTGTTGACCGAGCCAACAATGCAACCTGAGCAATTACTATGTAGCCCGAGTAGTGGCAGTGTCAACCGAGAAGATAGTGGTAATCAGTGTCACCTGAGTGATCAAAGTAGCCTGAGTAAACAGAGTAGCCTGAGTGATAGAGTTTATAATGTTGCCCGAGTGCTAGTGTATTGCCCGAATGGATTACTGGACCCAGTGACAGTTTTGGACCGACTTAGCTTATATTGTTAGATGTTAATTTATCTTATGGAAGCCGACTTACAGTTGCATTTGGTTTGGATAAGGTATAAATATAAAGTATTTTGTTTATCCAAATAGTGTGTGAATATATGTGTAAGAGCATGTATGCGAATATGAAGAGGCAGTTTGTTTAAGAGGTTACAACAATATAAGGAACAACAGAGACTCATCCATCACAGTTAGGTGATTAGTTTATATCATTGGATCTTATTCAACAATTTAGAGTTGCATTGAAGATCATCTATTAGTTCATCCTAATAGGTGCATCAGCAAAATCCTCTAACAAGGTGAACCTAATAGTCCTTTATAAATCTCCTAACAGAGTTGTATTACTTGATTATATTGTATTAAATCCTTTCACAAGGTGGACCTAATAGTCCTTATTGCTCCTAATAGGGTAGGCCATTCGAAGTGGTCAATTGTAAGCTTTAACAGGCTAAATTTATACTAAAGTAATAAATCTTGTGGGTACCATCCCCACCCCAGTTTTACTTTCTATTTGGAAGGTTTCTTGGAAACCAAATATTGTGGATGTTTTATTTCTTTTCATTTCATGCATGCAATCAGATTAGATAATCTAATATTGGTTTAAAAGGATTAAGTCTTAGTGGTTCCTGATTCACCCCCCTCTCAGTCACATTGACTCAACATATTTCCAACAATGACAAAACATATATCTTCATGCGACAAAAGGGTCGGGGAAGAAGGGTCTTATACAATTCGTGGGTCTCTTCCAGGCAAAAAAACCTATAGACCCATATGACAAACTAATTTTTGGTAGTTTTTTGAATGAGCTCCCTGTCTGGCTCATACGATGAACCAATCCTACAGTTGAAAAATGAGCAAAAACATGAAAAAAATTGACCAAAAACATGTAAAATTGGAATTAAAGAGATAAGATTTGATCACTCACTGGAGGCAGGTAATCCTGAGGGCGGTCGTGCCTCCACATTTTCTCAAATCAATGATTTATCATCGGGACCATTATTTTTGTCTCAGAGAAGGTTTTTGACTTTTGAACTCAAGAAGTGAAAATGATTTGAAAATGACCCTTTTGGTCCTTATATAGGTTTTGACCTAATTTTTAAACTTGTTCTAATGAGTGTGAAAATTGCACCCTTCGCTAATTGGATAGTCCTGGATCCATTTTCGAGACTGAAATCAAAATTCGACAATGTTTTGATGGAAAAATGTAGATTAACTTATTACTCAAATGCAGTTGATCATTGACGCTTTCCTCATAGGATTCATCTTCAATATCATTCCTAATCGGCTAAATCAAGCATTATCTACTTCAATCCAAGAAAGTCAACCTTGGTCAACCCAAGTCAACTCTTAGTCAAAATTGGTCAACCAAACCTTCAATCAATCTCAAATCCAATTCTTTTGCATCGATGCTTTCAAACCCATCACAATCAAGCTTGTCACCCTAACCTAATTTTGATTTAGATCCTGAGGGGGCAACACCAATACATCAATAATTTGATTCAAATCAACAAGTTCAATGTCTAGGGGCATCAGAGCTCCATATCACACTAGGATTCTTCCAAGTGATTTTATCATTTCAAATTGAGTCACTTGAATCCCTAGGGACATATTAGTTTCATCGTACTGCATCAATCTGATAGTACCTCTTAATTAGGCAGTTGGCTTCATTAGGACCCCTATCAAGTCAATTATCCTGAGCAATCGATCAAATGGAAGTCAACCTCATCGCACCACATCAAGTTGATTAGTCATTTAAACCAATCCAAAATTAGGAAATCTACTTTGGGATGGATATTCAATTTCATTGCTTCACATCAAGCTGAATATTTAAACCTTTCTATTAGTAATCACTCAATCAAGTATGGAGCTGATATCTTTAGGTCTCCCTAGCAGTCTTCGTTCAACCAAGTTCAGAGCTGATATCTTCAATTTTCAATCGATCTTCATTTGATCAAGTTTGGAATCGGTTCTGATCTGTGGGAAAGTTCATTGCTTCACATCAAGCTATTCCTTAATCTATATCAAAAGTTCTTTGAATCAACACGCTGCTCGCATATTGATTCAAAGAGGGGAAAATGTAATCACCTGAAATTGTTCTAGTAATCCCATAGCCCCTAATTCGATTAATTAGCCTTAATAAATCCCAAATAAAAGGTATTTATTACTAGACCCTAATTATGGGAGCATTTAGTCAAACTTTCTTACATAATTAAATATAACGTATTGAACCAAATTATCAATCAAAGCTCAAATCACTTAAAATCTTCAACTATTGGGTTTAATTAAAAGTCCTAAACACTTTTGATTAAATGAGCCCATTCACACATCCTCACACATGTGTGAGCACTTAAAATTCAAATAAAAAAATTAAAAGGGATAATTGCCAAATTTGTCTCATTCTCCCTCAAAAAAGCACAAGGTTGACCAATCAATGACCTTCACCTAGAATGAATCTCACATGGATTGAAGAGGAATGAATCTCAAGCGCCCTTCATGGCTCGATCTTGGCCATCTTTTTCAAGGAATTTCCTATAAAAGGGATAGCTCCCCTTGCTCAAGTAGGATGCAATTTGAAGAAGCAAAGTTATAATGTTATTTTGGTTTTAGATTTTAATCATGTTGTAGCCTCCATTTGCATTGTAGTTTAGTTTTGATGCATTTTAGTGTAGTTTTCATATGATTTCTAGCTTCATTCACCTTTAGTTTGTAGATGCGTTCTCGCTTAGATTACTCAATGTTCTATTGGCATTTAGCTTAGTAGTTTCCATGCATTTCATTTCCATATTTTTGAGGGCAAAGTATGAAAGTTCATGCATCTTGCCCATATTTTGAATCTTCCATTTTGGATTCATCTAGTCATTGATTCTAAATTCCAGTCTCATGAGCATCCTCCAAGAATCAAACTCGCTTAAACTAGGAAGTAATAAGCCACTCTTGAGGGTAGTTTGCACAATGATTTAATTTATTTGATGGTGCTAACCCTTTAATTAAAGGTTTATTAAGTGTTTGGTGTTTCAGGTTGAAGACCACATTTACCACACACAACTGCTGCCATTAATTGTCAGCAAGTGTTATGGATAAAACAAATATTAGAAGGAATACATGATAAAGTTGAAGAACCTATTGTTATACATTGTGACAACACAAATGTCATTAATATATCAAAAACCCTGATAATTCACTCAAAGACCAAACACATAGCTATAAAGTATCATTTTGTAAGGGAATAGGTACAAGATAAAGAGGTAAGATTGGAGTACATTCCTACAAAGGAGTAAGTTACTGATATATGCACTAAACCACTACCTAAGGAGAGCTTTGAATATCTAAGAGGTAAAATAGGGGTCCTACCCCTATCGATAATTAATTGAAAGCAAATTAAGTATGCATCATTTCATAACATTCTAACAGAATATCTTAAGTTTGATGTACATGCAGACTACTCTATGGGGCAGCAGTCTAGACAAGTGAAAGGAAAAAGAAAGCAAAATCAGAGGACATATCAGTAAGGTTGATAACCTTTGGCATTTTTGTCAAAGGGGGAGAATAAAGATGAAGCAGAATAAACATAAGTAAAATATTAGTACAGAAAAAGGGTACATAAATGATGGATCACTATAAGTTTGCGAAAGTTTTCCATCAATTCCAAAGGGGGAGATTGTTGGCATATGGAGAGATTGTTGGCATAATTGCTCTAGTTGATAAGAAAGTTAAGTAAAGTTAATATAAAGGTTAGATCAGTTATAGAGTTTGTCATTGATGTCAAATAGTCAAATAAGAAAAGTATTAACTTTCCAAGAGAAGGAATTCTTATCGGCATAAGGAGGTTAGCTATCGAAAGCTAACAACTATCACTTAAAAGAAGAAATTACGATGTAGATGACAAGGAGGAAGAAAATGAAAATGGTTTAATAAGATGATGAAGTTATGATCATTGGATCTAAGTTTAGGTTTTGTTGATTAATTATTATCTACTTAAGGAAGAGACAAGAAGAAGTTTGGTATCGTGTTAGAGAAGAAGACAAGATATTAGTTGAACAAAAGAACTAATCAGAGAAGGATTGTTGTGATAAGAGAAGATGATACTGAGGATTGGAATGATATGTGTATAGTCAGAAATAGGAATCACTTCCATGGTAGACTGGTTTAGCCTTCTAATTAAGTGGTTTGGGGTCATGTTAAGTGCCTTGAATGGGTTCCTGTTGTAGACCTGGCTTTCCCCCTGTTCTGCCCCGATTTCCACCTCTTTCTAGCCAGTTTTTGGCATTTTGGACTGCAGATTTGAGATCTTTGACCTCAGGGTCAAGGTCAAACTTTTAGGTCTATGTCAACCTTGACCCTGATCTAGGTCAAGGTCAACCTCACCCCTGACCTAGGTCAAGGTTGACCTCGACCTTGACCCAGGGTCCAAATTTCAGGGTCTCACAATTTTTGGATGTCGGTCTTTGAAAAAGTTAATTCCCGCTTCTAGGTCAGCTGTTTCGGGTTCCGAAGAGATGATTCCTAAATTATATTTAATATAGGTCCTCTCCTAGGGGTTAAGGCTTTAATGGGAATTTAATTATCCTATGTCGGTCTCCTTAGAAGATTGTGCCCTAATTTCATATAAACGGAATCCTTTCTCTCTCATTTTCTCTAAGTCTTCTAAGTACAAAAAAAGCTCTAACCAAGATTTTTTCAAGAAGCAAAAGGTTCAAGCATCCATTGTTCTACATGTTCCCAAGATTTCAAGGTGTTCAAGTATTCCTCTCAAGCATTCAAGCTCTCCATTGAAGATCAAGGACTCAAGCTTTCAAGCCATTTGAAAGGATTTGGTTCAAACATTCAAGATTCATCATTCAAACCCTAGATCTAGCCATCATGGTGATATGATCTTCCTTCAAGATCCTTTGTGTATCCTCAAACATTCATTCATTCTTTTCAAGGTGGATTCCAAGCATACAATCATGGAGGTTTATGGTTTCTATTGAGTCCAAGCTTTCATATTTACATACTTGCTACATTTGAATTACAATTGCATATCTATTAAATATCATAGCTTCATTGTTAGATTCAATTCTACTACTTGCTAACATTCTATACTTTATTGATTTCAAGGTTAATTCCTAAATTGGGGTTTGAATAAGGCAAACCCCTCCCTCCCAACAAACAAATCTCTTTTTCTTGTAGGTACAAGTTTAGGATGGTGAATTTGAACTCAGATCTGGATACCCTTTTCAACGAACTATCAGGATCCGCAAACAGATTTTCTCTCAGACCTGTACAGGTCAGGGTCAAGATTATTGGGTCAGGGGTGACATATGTGGGTCAAGGTCGACCTTTTTCATAAGACTATGTCGGATCAGAAAAATATTTCTGGGTTTTGTTCGTCTCTGCATTTATGTTCCAGATCATACTTCTGATTTTCCAGAAATAGAGTACAAACCTTAGAAAACAACATTCTTTGATTTGTAATTCTTTAAGGTTGGTACTTCCTCTCATCTTTTTTCAATTACTTTTATATATCATATCTCCTTAATCATAAAAAATAATTTAAGATCTTCTTCCTTACTCTCATTTCCAAATGGTTGGTTCATTTGTGTATTGATCCTTCTTTTGGGTTAATCAACTTGGATCTTTCATTGGTGCATTTGGGGATAAAATAGGATCATCTTATCTTCCTCCCCCCTATATCCTTAATCACAATACACACATACATCATAAAATTACAAATTAAACTTAAAGGTTAAGGAAATACAACACATACTTACAACCATATATCAATTTTCTTCCTTTACATTTTGGTGAACCCGTGATAGAGAACTCTTTCTTTTTGGTGTTAGATTTACATTTTTATGCTAGATCTTGCATGTTATTTCAATTACATTTAAATTTAATAAATCAAAATCTTGTGTTAGTTCATTTTCACTGCATTGGTATATAAGCTTTACCACTTCTAGTCCTACATATAGTATCCCGGTTAGAAGAAGCCATAGACTTATGGGTTCCTTTGATCCTGAGTCTTCCTCTCCTTTACTTAGGATCCTGGATGATAATTTGATAACTCATGATTCCAATCCTTCTATGGAGCATAAATCTTCTCACTCATCTCATGATAAGGATGATGCCTTAAGATTTCCTCTCGAACAAGTGCAAAAACTCTCAACTGAACTTGATAAAATGGGAAATTGGCTTATCCAAGAAAACCATAATCAAGATTCTATCCAATCTATAGAGGATATTAAGAAAGTCCTCCATGATAATGATCAAGGTGTTAACTTCTTGCATGGTCTTACTCATCTTGTGCATTCAAGTGTTAAACCTTTAGCTCAAGAGGCTCAAGAGTTAGGATATACACCTCCTATTACTAGTCAAGGACCTTCTTCTGTTCCTAGAATTCCTACTTATACTCCTCCTTTGATGACTAGATCTATCCCAATTGCATCTATTCCTGTGAGTTCACCACTGGTATCTCTACCTACCTCACAACCTTCATATCATAGTGTACCTTTTACTTATTTTAATCCCCTTCCAGCTGTGGTGCCTAATGTTCCACCAGTTGTGTCTTCTATTCCTGCTGCTTCCTACACTTTCCCTAGTGTTCCTAACATTTCTATGCCACTTGTTTCCTCTAATGATTCCACAATCATTAGTTTGGCTCAAACTGTGTCATCTTTACAACAACAACTTGCATCCTTAACCCAATCCAAATTTAGCATTCCTACATGTGACATGGGTAGTCCTTTATCCTTAGACATGATTCGTGTTGTTGTCCCTCAACAAGCCGATATGCCTTGTCTTGAGAATTACAATGGTAAAGGTGATCTTGTCACTCATGTTAAAACATTTCAAATCCTTTGTAGTGATTATGCTCATGACCATAGGATTTTAGCTAAATTGTTTGCTAGAAATTTTCGTGATAAGGCTTTGCAATGGTATTGTTCTTTACCTCCTTATTCAATTAATTCTTTTCCTAAACTTGCTACTACCTTTATCCAACAATTTAAAAATAACATTGGTCTATAAGTTTCCTTAATTGATTTAATGCATTGTAAACAAAATATTAAGGAAAAGTTGACTGATTTCATTGGTAGATTTAAGAATTTGTATGCTCAGATTTCGTATCCTGTTCCTGATATTGATATTCAACACATGTTTATTTCAAATTTACAAAATGATATTAGAGATAAGATTTTTCTTACTGAATTTACCTCTTTTCAACAACTTTGTGCATCACTTCACCATTATCAGTTACAAGTGAGTCATTGAGAGAAACACTCCAATGCCTCATGTTCCTATTGATAAGAGTGACAATGCTCCTAATCCTAATAAGTTTCAGAAACCTAACAACTATGTCAAGATTAGTAAACAGACGAATGCGGTTGCTGATCAAGTTGTTGTTACATCCAATAATGCCACTTCTGCATCCACCGCTTTCCGTATGAATCGTACATTTACTCCTCTCTCTGAAACTTTGCATTCTATAATGAGTAGGTTGTTAAGTGATAATATGATTACCTTGCCTCCTATTTGACCTCTTCTCCCTACCACGATAGCATCCAAATCCTTTGATTCTAAAG
>MU225779.1:715907-735758 GCA_018584345.1 Thuja plicata
CAAATCCTTTGATTCTAAAGCTTTTTGTCAATACCATCGCCAGAATGGCCATGATATTGAAAAATGTTATTCTCTAAAGCATAAAATTCAAGATTTAATTGATTCTAAGGCTTTGTCTATTGATAATGTTGATGGTAGTGGAAATAAATATGTTTCTCCTCCTAATAAAAACCTTCAAATCTATACGAATCCTTTACCTACACATGATACTAATACCATAGCTCAACCATCTTCTGTGGATATTGTTTACAATTTAAAGATGGATGATCTTAATCACATTGTTAATCATGTGGAGAGTGTTGTTTCGCCTCAGCCTACTGTTCAAGATCCTTCACCTCTACTTCAACCTCCAGTTCCACCTAAACCTCAAAAAAAAAACTAAGGATAAGCGACCTAGGGAAATTTAATCACATTTGATGATTCTGAAACGATTAAAGCTCCTGATGGTCCCCTTTATATCTATGCTAGGATTCCTAAGATACCTACTCATGGTTGTCTTGTTGATCCCACATCTTTAATAAATGTCATTACTGAGGAAAATCATTTTATGAAAAACTTACAACGTGATTGCTATGATCCATCTGATGCATGGATCCAAACTTGTAATGGTTTTATTTATCCTGCACTTGGTTCTATCAACTTACCTATTAAACTTTGTGGTAAAGTTGTAGATACTACCTTCATTTTTATCCCTACTTCTGATCAATTTCAAATCAAATTTGGTTTACCATGGATAACTGCTATGCATGCTATCTCTTCTCCTATTCATAAATGTCTTAAGTTCATTCATAATGGAGAAGTAAAAATGATTAATCATAGTTTGTATCAACCTTCTAGGCCTAGAGATTGTGCTACTATTGATTCCTTTTGGCCTTCATTACCTAACTCATGTCCTCCTCGCCCTGATCATCTCTTTCACTCATACCAAGCTTACAAACATCACAAAATTTTTGAGTTAAGCATGCCTCTGATAGATCTCAATCGTGGTCTTTTGCCTACTCCTTCCATACCTCCTTTAGCCATTACTTCTAATTCTAATAATCAAACTTCTATTGTTTCATTACAACCCATTGAGAATCCTCCTATATAACCTGTGAAGGAAGCTGTCGTCATTCCTCCTAGTTCTCAAAATGTGTAAACAAAGTAAAACGCAACAAATCTGCTAATGAGCATCGTAAGAAGCGTAGAGCTAATGCTAGGGCCATGCTTCTCTTCTTCAAAACTCTTTACCTACTTTTGACCAACCTATGCCTGATGTGTTGAAAGAAGTCAATATTCATAATGATGTTAAGATGAATGATTGTGATGATCCTATTCGCATCTTAGATCCCATTTCAATTAATCTTGATGAGGAAGACACTCTCGATGATCCTATTGATCTTAGTGATGAATATGAGACCATTGATCTTGATGCTGACTTACCTCATATGCTTTCAACTCAATTGACAATTACACCTAGTATCGAGCAAGATGATTCTCAAGAGGATCCTTGTTTGGAATTGGCTATCATTCCTGCTGTATTGGATATAGTCCCTCTTGCGAGTTTCCCACCTTCCCTAACTGATATAAACCAAGCTAGGGAGAGTAGGCGATGCGCCTGATTGGCCTAACCTTCATGGTAGCCTTTTTTTGTGTTTGCATGAGGTATTGTGCTTCTCCTGTAATGTATTTTCTAAATGTTTGTTAGATTCTTTTATACGACCCTTGTTACTTTGTTGGTGCAAGGTGATAAAAGACTCAAACCTGTCGTACAATTCCTCTTATAGTATCTGGATTCTTCTATATGTTGTACTTGTGCTATTGTCTGTAAATGTTTCCCTTGTATAGTCTGCTTGGATCTACGACATGGTAGCACTGATTCTTTTTGGTCTCCAGGTTGTGGTCCAAAAATATTCTTCTTCGTAACTCTTAAGTTTTCTTTCCTCCATTGTGATTGTAGTTCTACTTTCTTTGGGGAATGATGTCACTACATTTGCAATAATATCATATCTATATATGCACATGTTATCTTATGATCATACTAACCCCACAGTAGGTATATCCCTTCTGTGTTATTTTGTATGTTTATGTTTTATTTCCCTTGATTTGTCTTTGTTTAGGGGCATCTCGAAGTAGAAACGTAATCCGTAGAGTTGTTTATGTTTCTGTTAAAGCCATTGCTCCTATTAAAGTGCTAGCAATGACCTTAATGTGGGGGAATATACTCTACTCAATTTTTGCACACACACACACGTTCAAAATATTTTCAAACACTTAAAACTTTTTCCCTTTATGGATTAAAAACTAATTCTTAAAGCATGGACATTTTACTTTTTAGGATCTCTTGATCCCTCCAGTTTAAATTTACACGGATCTCTTGATCCCTCTAGTTTTTCAAAAGTTTTGATCCTTCAAGGTCAGAAGGTGTCCTTAAGAATGGATTTCCCTGATGGGTTGACTAGTGAGTAGCCACATTCACTAGGTGATTCAATTCCATCTTTCCAGTTACGTTGTTTACTTGTGTGATTCACAATGAGACATAAGTTCTCATTGGGCAAGATAATCACACCACCTCTCTCTTTCCTTAACTAGTGATGTCTCTCTTATTGTGATCTTAGGGTTGATAAAGACTTAAGTCCCTTGGGGGCTTCAGGATTTATTTGTCCCTTTTTGATTCCGATAAGATTGTCTGTTCTTTATGATCTCCTTTACCAAGAGTTTGTGTTGAGTCCATACTCTTGCTAAAGTGGGGGCTAAATATATAGTCAAAAAATGGAAGCACTTCCATGGTAGACTGGTTTAGCCTTTTGAGTAAGTGGTTTGGGGTCTTTTCAAGTGCCTTGAATGGGTTCCTGATGTAGACTTGGCTTTCCCCCTGTTCTGCCCCAATTTCCACCTCTTTCTAGCCAGTTTTTGGCATTCTGGACTGCAGATTTGAGATCTTTGACCTCAGGGTCAAGGTCAACCTTTTAGGTCTATGTCAACCTCCACCCTGACCTAAGTCAAGGTTGACCTCACCCCTGACCTAGGTCGACCTTGACCCAGGGTCCAGATTTCAGGGTCTCACAGTTTTCGGATGTCGGTCTTTGAAAAAGTTAATTCCCGCTTCCGTGTCAGTTGTTTCGAGTTTCAAAATGATGATTCCTAAATTATATTTAATATAGGTCCTCTCCTAGGGGTTAAGGCTTTAATGGGAATTTAATTCTCCTATGTCGGCCTCCTTAGAAGATTGTGCCCTAATTTCATATAAAAGGAAGCCTTTCTCTCTCATTTTCTCTAAGTCTTCTAAGTACAAAAAAAGCTCTAACCAAAATTTTGTCAAGAAGCAAAAGGTTCAAGAATCCATTGTTCTACATGTTCCCAAGATTTCAAGGTGTTCAAGTTTTCCTCTCAAGCATTCAAGCTCTCCATTGAAGATCAAGGATTCAAGCTTTGAAGCCATTTGAAAGGATTTGGTTCAAGCATTCAAGATTCATCATTTAAACCCTAGATCTAGCCATCATGGTGGTATGATCTTCCTTCAAGATCCTTTGTGCATCCCCAAACATTCATTCATTCTCTTCAAGGTGGATTCCAAGCATACAATCATGGAGGTTTATGGTTTCTATTGAGTCCAAGCTTTCATATTTACATACTTGCTACATTTGAATTACAATTGCATATCTATTAAATATCATAGCTTCATTGTTAGATTCAATTCTACTACTTGCTAGGATTCTATGTTAATTCCTAAATCAGGGTTTGACTAAGGCAAACCCCTCCCCCCCAACAAAAAAATCTCTTTTTCTTATAGGTACAGGTTCAGGACTGTGAATTTGAACTCAGATCTGGATACCCTTTTCAACGAACTATCGGGATCAGCGAACATATTTTCTGTCAGACCTGTGCAGGTCAGGGTCGAGATTATTGGGTCAGGGGTGACATTTGTGGGTCAAGGTCGACCTTTTTCATAAGACGATGTCAGATGGAAAAAATATTTCTGGGTTTTGTTCATCTCTGTGTTTCTGTTCCAGATCACACTTCAAATTTTCTAGAAACAGAGTACAGATCTTAGAAAACAACATTCTTTGATCTATAATTCTTTAAGGTTGGTACTTCCTCTCATCTTTTTTCAATTACTTTTATATATCATATCTCCTTAATCATAAAGTAGAGTTTAAGATCTTCTTCCTTACTCTCATTTCCAAATGGTTGATTCATTTGTGTATTGATCCTTCTTTTGGGTTAATCAACTTAGATCTTTCATTTATGCATTTGGGGATAAAAGAGGAACATCTTATCTTCCTTCCCCCTATATGCTTAATCACAATACACACATACATCATAAAATTACAAATTAAATGTAAAAGTTAAGGAAATACAACACATACTTACAACCATATCAATTTTCTTCCTTTACAATATGTTATTGTGTTAAGGAACTTTATTGGATCTGATATGGAAGAGTTAGTGCAAACTAAAAATCATTTTATAGGTTGTTACTCTCTAACAATTGTGATAGTAAAATCCCTTATTGGGTGACCCTAACAGGTCTATTGTAAATCCTTTAACAAGGTGTCATTCTCAAAAGAGTGTCTAAAATCCTTTAACCAGGCTACTCCTATTAGGGTACAAGACTTTAATAGGTCTCTAGGTAAATCCCATAATTGGGTAGCATTTAACAATGCTTTTGTATCCCTTAATCGAGAAAGCTCTTAACCAGGAGTATTTCAAAAGAGTACAAATTTTGTGGGCACTGATCTCACACTGCGACTTTTTCCCTAATCGAGTTTCCACAAGATAAATACCGGTGTTGATGTTATCTGGATGTTTACTTTATGTTGCATGGATGTTTAATATTATGGTAACCGATAACACTGTTATAGATTAATTAAGCTATAATCAGTAAATCTATCAAGAGAAGATTTGAGATTATGTTTTAAGGTTAAGTTGGTGATTACTGATTCAACCCCCCTCTCAGTAACCTTTCCTATACCTACATGTTGATGGTTTATGCTTGCATATTTATATGTGTTATAAGTTTATGACTGGTTTAAGTATTAACCGTGTTATCACTGTTAAAAATATTGCAATAAATTTGCCTAGGTCATGAAGACTCTCCTATTTCTTTCTCTATCCCAAAGCCCTAATTTTAAATTTTCTAGCCATTGAGCAAAAAACCCTAAACCTTCATGGACTTGTTATAATTTCGAGTTACCTTTTTCGAGTCACTAAAGTCCTTTTTGTGTCATGTGCATGGCCTAAGGAATATTATTTTATCTCGCGAAGTTCTTTATCTCTTAACCTCTAGATGATATGGAATATGCTCTTTCCTTTTCGAGATCATGTGCAGGCCATTGATCGGGTTCCTTTTAAGTTATGATTGTACGACTGACGTGTAATATCATGAAGAATTGATCAGGTACAGAAGGATTGCGAGACTTGGCGAGGATCATAAATTGGGATCAAGATGAGTGGCTGGCACTTAATCTCGCAATGAATTGATGATGTGATGATATGTCTGGAGATCTAGCACTGACCATGGATCTTGTTTTGATCGTTTGCTTGGAGTGAAATCCCAGAATAAACTCAAAAGTTTAGTTTTTTTATCTCATGACTTAGAGATCCCTTCAGTCGCGTAATCTCATAATGTACTCATGGTCAAGGCAAGGTTACTTTTCCTATTTGGCCACTGAATCTTTGAATACACCTGTAGTTAAATGAAATCTCTCGAGATTAAGCGAGAACCGTTGATGCAGACGAAGATCCTGTGGCTCGCGCGTAATCTCTAAGAAAACCATGAGTCAAGATTTTCTTTCCATGACTTTGAAACTAGTTCAGTCACGTGATCTCAAGATAGACCCGAGGTCAAGGCAGGGTTACTATTTCTCTTTAGTCGCGAGATCTCTAGATGGATTCAAGGTTAAGTTAAATGTCTTGAGATTTCACGCGGATCATAGATCTTGTTCTATCATTTTTCTATTCATGTGATTTGTGCTTGATCTCGGAACAGACTCAAGGGTTAAGAAATGTTCTTGCGACTTGGAGATTTCTTCAGTCGCATGCTCTCGCAGTGAACCAGAGTTCAAGCATGGTTAGTTTCAAGTTTGAGTCAGGTTTTTAGGGATTTGACATGGTGTTTCCACGTATTTCCAAGGATAGATGAATCGTAGGGTTTGTGCTGAATCTCCGAATGTAACCAGAGCTAAAGAATTTATCTAACGACTTGGAGATTTGCCTTGGTCATGTAATATCTAAATAGAGCATGAGTTAAGTTAAAATGAGATGGAGTTTGCAGGGAAAGGATCAGAACCGTTGGTGTTGTTCAAGATCTGGGGCTGGCGTGTAATCTTGTAGTAAAATGAGCAAGTACAAAAAGATTCGGAGACTTCACACAGACCATTGATCAAGATCTAATCCTATGGTTTATGCGTAGTCTCTAAACATACTCAAGGGTTAAAGAATGATTCTGAGACCTCGAGATTCCTTCAGTCGCGCAATCTCAAAATTAGACCAGGGTAAAGACATGTTTGGTCAAGTCAAATTTAGTACTTTAATGATGTCTTTAGTTGCGTGATCTCTAGATTTGACCAAAGGTAAAGGGTTAACTATCTGAGTTTGAAATTTTCCTTTAGTCACACAATCTCCAGATGACTTGAGTCATGATATGGTTAAGAGCTAAGTTGATACAGAGGAGACCCGATCCATAGATGTAGTGTTGATCGTGTGGTTCACACTTAATCTTGCCAAGAAATGGTCAAGTATAGATTTATCTTGAGACTTGGCGTAGGTTTTCGATGCAGTGAAGTTCTTATGGCTTGCACGTAATCTCCAGTCTTAACCCGAGTTAAGTAGAATGTTCATCGACCTGTAGATCTATTCAGTTGCACAATCTCATGATGAAATTGAGTCAGGATGAAGTTAAAGTCAATTTTTCCGTGATAGATCTAAACCGTAGATGCTATGTTGATCTAACGATGTGCGTGTTATCTATAAATAGATCCAGGGTTAGTCAAAGTGTTTTGCGACTTAGAAATCACACTATCGCGCAATCTCCAAATAAGCCAGAGTTAAAGTGTAGGTTAAGGATTAGTTAAGGACCAAGGATGAAGATAAATTAAAATATAGACAAGTTTGAAAAGATCTGACGGACAACATAAAGGCTCAAGGTAAAGTTGCATGAGATCTACTCATTAAGGAATTGCGTTGTGCTGCCACGTGTCTAATATGATTCTGAGCCTGGGTAACCTAAATAGGATCAATGACCATGTTTTAAAGTTTAATGGAGATTCAATCTCGACTGTCTAAATTGTTGTCTGCGCCACCTATGACCGTTATAACTATAATTTGAATATCTAAATCTTTGAATCAGAGGGTTTCATGGCGGCTAACTAATATTTGATCTCAGAGTTATAAATGCAATGATATGATCTTATTGATCGATTCCAAATAGCTGTTGAAGACCAAAGGAAAATAAATTTGATATGCCGAGGATGCATTTATGTCCAAACTTGATAGAAAAGGGTTTTATATCAAAGGATAAATGCATTTAGTGGCGCTGGTCATTTTTGCATTTATGTGAGCTACTTTTAGTGTCATGCTTGGGAATTCTTCGACCTCAGGGTACTACGCTCACATCCATGGATTAGGGAAAATTGACTGCAGATCAAATTTGCACATATTGAAGAAAGATAGGGTTTCAACTTGACAATCAGAATTAAATGCTTGACATGATTGGTTGTAAACCCAAAACCCTAAATTGTCTGAAGCTTGTAGCATTCTTGTTCCTATAAAAGAATATTCAAGACCATTTAGTAAATGATGGAATTTTATGCCACAACAAGGCTTGTAAGTTCTGCATATTGAATTAAGACTATTAGTGGTCTTCTGGCTCTAATTTTTCATGTTTAGATGTTTTATCAATAATATTTGTTTGTATTTCCATACATTTTGTAAAATTATTATTGAATTGTAATGTCTTCAGTTTGGTCTCTTGTACTCATTTGGGTTGATTGTTAAGGACTTTCAATCCATCACTCTGTAAGGCATAGAGTTTAATTGCTTTAGGGTTTCTTTTAGAGATAATTAAACATCCTTAAGACAATTTCAGTGAGTAAAGGATTGAGGTGAATTGGATGATTACATCTGCTTCTAGGAAGTGTGAATTGAGTGTGTAAGGCATAGTCAAGTTCAATGATCATTTGCAGGATTTATATTTTGATGAATGTTATTGTTGAGAGTCTTTGCATTTAAAGTGACTCCATACCCACTGGATAGGGCACTGATCTGATATGTTAGATTTGTGGTTCTCATCCAATTTTATAAAATTTATTACAATTTACTGGTTTTATACTACATCCACCATTCTTGCCTGCTTATAAAGTTGTTATAGTTTGAAAGGCATACGATAGGTAATACCCACCTGATTTTGTGGAGCTCAAAGTGTAGAAGGTTTTAGGACCTTGTTGAATGTTGCTTCTTCTTCTTGTTGAATCAGTGCATGAGTCTATAGAGGAAAATACCTGAGCCACATGTATACCAAGATCAGCAATAAAAGGAACCAACATGCAGTTTTAGTAAAGGTTTAAGAAATTATTTGTTAATAATTGATTCACACTTTTCTTAGTTATTTGGCTTGTTCAACACACTCTAGGAGAATCCAGAGGAACAAGGGGCACCCTTAGAGACTAGGAAGCAAGTGATAAAGGAGATGGAGAATCCTAAAATGACCTTTTACCCTTACCATAGACAATAGGGCGAGAGCTGTCTGCTAAGATAGGTAGACCAAGTTGAGGACAAGCCTTGGACTTGTGCAAAAATAGTTCCTTTCCCTTGTTTGTGCTAAGCACAAACACAAGAGCAAAGGACACCATTAGAGGTTTTGAAGTCCTCAGCAAACCAGAGGCTTCTCTTGATAAATAGACTTGTCTTAGGCCCTCGATGTAGAGGAAACATTATAGTGGAAGCTCTTCATTATAGGCGTGTCTAGAGGGGTAAAAGATATCTTTGTGTTATACATCCTCTGGTCAGATGGTGATATGGGAGCGATGGTTACCATCTTAAAAAATGGATTATCTCTCGATGGAGGGGTATAACTTGATGTAGAAGACTAGTACATGTCAGGCTCACCAAAATGTGGAGAAGGGAGTTTTTCACCCTCAAGGATTGATGAAATTAGAAGGAGAAAATTGGCCCTTGCACCACCTCACTAAACTAGCACTCTAGTGAGCTAGCGTGATCAATTGATCAACCGGATTTAAATCAAGTGCAAATACAAGAATACTCAAATGGAAATAACTGTGAGCTATGAACTGATAAAAATATTTAGTCCACTGAAAATGAAAAAGTAATTGGTCAAGACTATCTAGTAAGCTCCATTGGCTCATTGTCCTAGACGCCTACATGAGTCTAGGACTACAACGAAGATTTAGGATGCGAGTGTGACACATCTACATCTTGTACATATATGGTTCAGAAACCAAGGATAGAAAGTACAAAACCAATAACTAAATTAACAATTTCAAAAACCTAGTCAACGTAAATAATATAAAGTAATCTATGAAGTGAAAATAATTATTTTAAAGTGAAGAAAAGGGGGAAGAAGACCTTACAAGCCAAAGGTAGAAGAATCTCAAGATTTCTCATTGCCTCCTCCTCCAGACCTACACACAAGATAAAAAGAAAAATGTTAGGGTTGTTGGTTTAGAGGCCTACTAAAGTCAAAACTCCATTTTGATGTTTCTACCTTTATAAATAACCAAGATAGCAAGATATGATAATGGATAACCAAAAAAATGATAATATGATAGTAATAAAAAATATAAAAGATTAAGAGCTAAGACATGCTAATTGAAATTAAAATACAAAGACTGATAGAGAAACACTCCCCTTCAAAACCAAGAAGTCAGAGCTCAGTAGAGTGAAGGCGAGAATCAAGCTAGTATGTGATGTAATAGAGAACACTAGAGCAACGTGAGATGATCAAGCTGAGAAAACTATCCAATAATGTTAAAAGATTTGTAGAGAGTGTGTGAGACCAATTCAAATGTTCAAGAGAGCCAAGAGAGGGAAAAAAATCCAAACTAGGAATTTTTAACTTGGTTGGATGATTCTTGATATCAATGGGCAGTTGAAGGAGGCATTACACTGCCTAAAACAATAGGTGTAACATCTCAAAAACCACCTGAAGGTCCATAGATTCACAAGACAAGTGTGTGTTGTGCATCTCTCTCCACAATGCACACACATCTTGAGCCAAACACGCCACATAGTCAAAGATTCTAGGGAGGTGACAAAGCAGATGGAGTGATATGGAGACTTATGTGGAATTTTTCTTTTTGAGGAAAGTGGAGGCATTATGCAATGACTAATTACATAGAGTGCAATTTACAACATTACAAATATTTAGCAATTTAAAAATAACAAGTTGAACAAATTAAATGAGTAAACGTACAGGTTCTTACACCTAGTGATTTGACAATCATTAAAAGGTATTTCAAAATACTAGAAGTCCAAATAATATATTAAATATATCAAATTAGATAGAAAAGAGTCAAAATGCACATTGTACAGTAAACATATTAGATTCTTACACCTAATTATTTGACAGTTCCCACTAAAGACATCTCAAAATACTTCAAGTCCAAATAACATAGAAAAATATATCAAATTATATATAAAAAGAGTAGAAATACACATTATAGAGTAAACCTACTACATTCTTACACCTAAATGATTCGACAACCCTCTAAAGGTATCTCAAAATACTACAAGTCCATAAAAATAAATTAGAAATGCACATTGTAGCATAAACCTATTAGATTCTTACACTCAAATGATTCAACAACCCTCTAAAGATATTTCTAAATACTACAAGTCCAAATAACATAGAAAATAGTAGAAATGCACGTTGTAGACTAAACCTATTAGATTCTTACACCTAATGATTGGACAACTCTCTAAATATATGTCTATATACTACAAGTCCAAAAAACATAGAAAATGGTAGAAATGCACATCGTAGACTAAACCTATTAGATTCTTACACCTAATGATTCAACAACCATCTAAAGGTATCTATAAATACTACAAGTCCAAATAACATAGACAAATGTATCAAGTAGAAAGATAGTAGAAATGCACATTGTAGAATAAACCTTTTAGATTCTTACACATAATGATTCAACAACCATCTAAAGGCATATCTAAATACTACAAGTCCAAATAACATAGAAAAATGTATCAAATGGGATAAAAAAATAGTAGAAATGCACATTAATGTAGACTAAACCTGTTAGATTTTTATACCTAAATGATTCAACAACCCTCTAAAGGTATTTCTATATACTACAAGTCCAAATAACATAGAAAAATGTATCAAATTAGATAGAAAAAGAGTAGAAGTACACATTTTAGAGTAAACCTATTAGATTCTTACACCTAATGATTCAACAACCCTCTAAAGTTATTACAAAATACTAGAAGTCCAAATAACATAGAAAAATATATCAAATGATATAGAATAAAGAGTAGAAATGCACATTGTAGAGTAAACCTATTAGATTCTTACACCCAATGATTTGATAACGCTCTAAATGTATTTCTAAATACTACAAGTCCAAATAGCATAGAAAAATGTATCATATTAGATATAAAAATAATATAAATGCACATTGTGGACTAAACCTATTAGATTCTTACACCTAAATGATTCGACAACCCTTGAAAAGTATTTCAAAATACTATAAGATTCACATAACATAGAGAAATGTATCAAATAAAAAAATAGTAGAAATGCAAACTATAGAGTAAACCTATTAGATTCTTACACCTAATGATTCTACAACCATCTAAAGATATTGTTAAATACTACAAGTCCAAATACCATAGAAGAATATATCAAATTAGATGGAAAAAGTGTAGAAATGCACATTCTTGAATAAACCTATTAGATTCTTACACTTCATAATTTAACAATCCTCCAAAGATGTTTCAAAATACTATAAGTTCAAATAACATAAGAAAATATATTAAATTAAATAAAATAGAAATGCACATTGTACTATAGTGCAAATAATGGAGAAACACAAACTCACCAAGATATATATATATATATATATATATATATATAGAAAATATATTAAATAAAATAAAATAGAAATGCACATCGTACCATAGTACAAATAATGGAAAAACGCAAACTCACCAAGAAATATATATATATATATATATAATCCTATGCAAATACCAATATAAAAGTATGATTTTCAAATTCAAAATAGAAACATTCTAAAATCTTGAAAAATTTTCATCCTCAAACCTTGTACTATCTCTAGTTTTACTTTTTAGAATTAATATCTAATCTAAATTATCTTATACCAAAACTGTAGTATAAATCAAATCCTATAATTTATAAAAATCTGGGTAATATTCTAGAATGTCACAGAAAACTAAAATTTTGACCTAGGCCATTGACAAGTTTTTTTTTGTTATAAATCAACGGACATCAAGAGTTGTCCACAAACATAAAACACCTGTAGGTTAGTTCAACACAATTGCATGTCAATTAAACACTTCACAAGATATTTATTTATTCCCTGGGATATTCCTGATTTATATTTCACAAGTGAAATCAGGCGAAGCCTGCACGCGATAAATCTTTTGCCCAAGAACGAGAATTTGGCGATTTGGGTTGTCTGTTTCTGTCAATTGGGTCCTCGAAAATCGCGAATTTAGGTACATACAGTGATATTAAAATATATGTCCATGGGTCCCGATGCCTTGTCCTACGGTCCATTGTTTGGTTTGTATCGGATGGCATTCAGAAGGTTTTGATATTATTTTAAATTTACAGAGTTATTTGCAGATAATTTTTACAATGGCTTTGTTTTTTTGTTTGTTTTTGTGTTGGCTTTTTGTTTAAAAAATATCTAGCAATTGGTTATCCCAATGTAGCAATTTGTCTTGGGGTATTGGTAGTTCTGTAAGTAGTTCTGCTCTTAGCCTGCAAATCGATTCTTCACTTTTCCCAGCAATTCGGAGGGAATTTTCCTTATTTTTCAGCAATTTGAATGTAGTATTACATACTTATTTGGATGCACAAGTGGGCTATAAATTAGGCCTGGAGGACCTGTCAGAAATTTCTTTGTTTAGATATTCAATGTAACGATTTGTTTACAGGTATTCAACTTCGGAGTTAATTTTTTTTATTGGTAGTAATTGTGAACTGAGTTCTTATTTGGGGTATTCAAATTTAAATGAATTCTTGTACGCCCGAAATAAAGTTTTTAAGTTTGGTTTGATTCTTGTCTGCAAACGCATGTGTAATTATAGTCACTGGATTGTTCCAGAGGAAATGAGGATTCGCCTTTTACTTGATTTAAATTATATTACTTGCAAATTATTTGTTCTTTGCGTGTTTATGTGCGATTCCGTCTACACGTTTCTTGTTTGGCTATGCAGTTTATGTGAATTGTTTTTAAGCTTCACGAATCATTGTTTTTAGTTTTCATGCTGATGGTTTGTAATCAAAGTGCAGGGAAAGACTGTGAAATAAATACATTGCCCTTTGTTTCAATAACCTGATCATAGATTCTGAAAATTAATGAAGTGCTGAAAATCGTTCTTTTCTTTCTGTTTCTTTTCTTTCAGTTTTATATCGGTTTCTTTTCTTATTGTCTGGGCAGATTTTGGGAATGTCTTAGCTAGTGCAGAAACTTTCATTGATTTGAAATTGGTTCTTTAAAGTTTTTTGGAGCAAGTTTATACATGGGTACCCAGGCTCAATCCAATTCTGCCAATAATCCACAAGGCAATGATAGAATGGATTTCAGAAGTTCAGATGATTTAATGGCAAATCCAGATGTGGGATATGATGGTGAAGATGTTGCTTCCCCAGGGCGGGCCGAGAAGTTGTGGAAGAAGGTCAACTACCAGCTTATAGATTATCATGCCTTGCCTGAATACTTGCGTGATAATGAGTACATACTACGATATTACAGGTCAGAGTGGCCTCTCAAGCAGATTCTCTTGAGCATCTTTTCGATCCACAACGAGACACTCAATGTCTGGACGTAAGTAAATGGCCATGTAATTCATACTGTAATTTGGCATCATAAAATCTGTGTTTGTATAACTATTTAGAAGCATCGCAGAATGTTAATTTGAGCACAAAAGTCAGTCAATACATTTGAACACTTAGAAACAGTTTCTCTCGGGCCGGAAATATTTTTCCGGGTCACTGAAGCGTTTTCTCCTTTCCAAAAATCTGTATCCTTTCTAGCCAATTCCTTGTTTTCTGTTTTCTGCCTTTTCTTTAAGAAGCCCACTCTAAAGTTTTTGCCGTTTTAGAAATTGTTTCCCTGTTTCAGGAGAACTGTACGCTGCAATTCGTGATCATTGTTCTGCCACTTTGTCTTTTTCTGTCATTTCCTTCAGAAACCAACTCCAAAATTTCAGCTGTTTCCAATGTTTTTTCTCCACATTACCCGATTCCTGTTGTTTTAGCGCATGTATTCCAAATTTTGTGGCATTGCTGGCTAGATTCAAGAATTAGAGTTCTATAGATATTATGTTTTCAAGTTTCTATATAGTGCATGCATATGCTACAGCCTACAATACTATATTAGTTCAAGTTGGTAAGGAGTATATGTTTTTTTTCTTCTTGTTACAGATATTAAAGAGTCCCTTTGCTAAGCTTAAAATGATTATTTATCTATGCTTGACAGGAATAAATTTGTATTGTAGGCACTTGGTGGGATTCTTTATTTTTCTCTGCTTGACAATATACACTGCAGTAAAGATTCCTGAAGTTGTTGATCTTTCTGCTCTGCCTACCTTGCCTCATATACCTAATAGAGATAATTTCTACAAATTCCAGTCATGCTTTCCGTCTTTGCCCAATAAGGAAGATTTCCAAAGACTACAGGAAGAATTAAAGTCAGCTTTGCCTTCCATAGCATCACTTTCGTCCTTATCTCATTGGCACCTGCCGGAGGTGCTTGCAAATTGCTTACCAGAGAGGTTATCACTTGCTAATCGCACTGAGCAATGTGTTCTGGTATGTGAAGCATCAACAGCACCTTTATTTTCCTTGTTTAATAGTAGTTCTGTTCTATTTTTTTCCTGTTTTCTGCTTGGTTACGCAAAAGGCTATAGCTTAATAATTGAACTACACCTTCCAAATGCGACTGCACTGCAGTTTCTACTTTTTGGCTATTTGATTTCTTAAGTTCAAAATTTTAGGCTGGGTTATTCTCTGTATATATTGGAGAAACATTATTTGTCTATAGAATGCATGTAATGCCTTTCAATTTGATTTCTAAAGGATTTTATTATAATTATTTTAGATATGCTTCTTACTTTTATCTAATGGGTTGGATTGATTGGGGCTTGTTGACGTGGATCGTCATAAGGAAAAAACTGATTGTGTGAGCTTCCTGGCATGTGTTGGGCTTGGCAAGGACCCAAAGATGAGTTAGACTTGGCAACTTTGTGGCCAAGATTTCAGACTTGATTGAGTTTGACAGCCAAGACTTGCAGTGAGTCAAATTCTTTAAGTCTTCCTAAAAAACAGAAAATCAATTCAAACTTTAAAAAAGACTATTCAAAACACAAGAAACACACACGCAGACACAAACACACACATATGCACATGCACACACAGACACAGACAGAGAGAAAATAAGTGATGGTTTGGCTGTCGATGCCATAGGTACTACTGGTGGTGGTCTGATAATTTAATGGAATAAGTTTTCTTTCAGTCAATTATTAGAGGCCTCTTCTAAAATGAATTCTTCTAATATAAATCACTTTAAAATACATATAAATGTATGTATATATAATTTGTGTTGCATTGTATTTTTTATGGTTCATAGTGCTTAAGGCCTATAGGTTAACCAATTATTTAGTAGTGATTTAATGTCTATATTTAGGGTGTGGATTTATCCTATAAGAGATCACTGGTTAGCTTTGGCATGCTTACTCCAAAAGCTATGCTACTGGATACTTTAGTATTCAGATGTTGAGTGTCTTTGCTTTAACTACATAGTAAACTTTGCACTTCCATTTGATTGCTTAACTATAGGATAAACCTTGACCATGTTGAAAATCATATTTTGACTATACAAGACTGTCATGGTCATAAGATCCCAAAGCTTGTACCTTTCCACAACATCATCATAGCTGCTACATATCATAACCTTATATTCCAATTTTGATAACTTTTCCTTCGGCTTGTGAACATAGGGGTTCACACCCACAAACTCAAAAACATTAAAGTGAGGACTTCTTGACCATCCAAGCCTCTATAGGGGTTTATCAATAATCACTAATGTAGGAGACCTATTACTCATGTAGCATGCATTGCCAACCATCTCTACCTAGATTTTCTTTTCCAATTTGGCCCCAATAAGAAAACTCCTGGCCCTATTCATCCATGTCCTATTTATCCTTTTCAAAACTTTGTTTTGCTATGGGGGTGTATGGAGTTGTCTTATGTCATGTAATATCGTTCTCTTTACAGAACCTATCCAATTTTTTTGAGCAAAATTCTCCACCATTATCGATTCTCAACATCTTAATCTTTCTGCTTGCTTGGTTATCCATAAAAGCCTTAAACTCCTTGAACCTATTAAAGACGCCAGATCATGCGTATGAAAGTAAACTCAAGTCTTCCTAGAGAAATCATCAATAGAAGTAACATATATGTAATGAGCCCAAATTAGAGTAGGGCTTGGGGCCCACGCGGTGCTCCTAAGCACCGTTCTTGGCTTTTGCCAATATCCAAATTAATTATTAACTAAATAAAAGTTTGAGTGTCGGCTTTAGCTTAGCTAGTTTAAATTAATTTTATTTTTGCAAACCTTAGATTCCCGGGCCAACATAACCGACCTTGTTGGGCATATATTTATAAGTAATTTGGTGGTTCATTTGGTTTTTATGCTTGGATTATGTTTGAATGCCATTGTGCGCACAGGTCTGCTGGAACGAAAACTTCAGAGGCCCTGCAAGGCGGGACACTAACCCTGCCAGTGCTAAACAGATTTCAAGCACCATTTCCTATATTTGCAACAATATTATTACTTGCAGAAACCCTAGGAAATAAATAAGGAATTATGATTCAAATAGGGACATGCAAATTATTGGGTATCGTTTGAAGATAGATATGGACAGAGACCATTGAAGGCTCAATTTCTGTGAGTGTGGTTTGCATACACCCTGGCCGTGTCTCCAGAAGAATTGTGGGCATTAGAGGGTCGTGTTCCTAAAGGAGGCGATAAAATATACTGAGAAGTGGCTGCATATCTGTCATCGCATATTTTTATGCTAGCTGGTGGAACCTTTCAGTTTTCAGCGATTGAGCCAACTCCATTAGTCTCTACTTGCGAATTGGAACACAAGCCCATTGGGTTCATTGCTCTGCTCATACAGATTGGGAAACAAATGTATCAGATAAACAATATATCTTGTATGTTTCCTTTTTGAATTCATATGGCAAGTAATAATTGTTGATGTGCAAATTTGATGTTTGGTAATACTGGACGGTATATCTGTTGATCCTAGACTCAGAAATATATTCTAGAAATTCAATAATTAAGATTGCTTACTATCTCATATGAATGATTAGGCAATATTATGATTTTCTATTATAAAACCTAGATAGGGAACTTTGCTGTGGTATCAGAGCCTTATTTCTGACAGCCTATGGGAACTGTGGATGAGTGAAAGAGAGCAAAGATGCTTGCACAAGGCAAGGATTAAGGCCACCATGAGTGACACAGTTGATGATGAGGTAAGGACATTCTTTAAGAGGTCTGAGGAGTTTCACCTTATCATGTTTGAAACATTAAAAGAAGTGGTCCAAGCGTTGAGAGGGTTAAATCAGAATCATGGTGGTGATAGGGCAGAAATAGATAGGGCCGAAAGAAGTGCTGTGAATGAAAGGTCTGCTGATAATGGTGAGAACAAATTCCAAGGGAGAGGTTTTCACCAAGGCTTTCAGAGCTAAGTTTTTAACGAACGAAGAAGTTGCTGAGGGCCAACCTGGTCAGACCAATGAAATGGATCATCTTCATACTGGATACCAAGCGTTTAGTGAAGCAGTTAGGAATGATATGACTTTCGCCGAATATTGTGGACTAAAAGCTAAAGGTGGGCATAGGAGGAAAGGGTATGAAAGAAAAGATATTCAACACCGAATGGGAAAAATCACCATGCCCAGTTTCGATGGGAAGAGCAGAACCACAGCCAAAGTCTGGTTACAAAAACTTGATACCTATTTCTCATTGAATCCTATGACGGAAGAGGAAGCCATCAAGTTCGCAACCCTGCACTTGGAAGGAACCACCCATGTGTGATGAGCCTAATTCAGCCTCATCTTTAAACCATGTAATTTTAATCAATTTCCATACAAATCATGTGTTTGGCATTTTCTCAAACAGTTGGCAGGCAATCTGGCACTGGGTTTAACCTGGCTGTAGATAATTTCAACTTGACTTTGCACGAAAATAACAATTACTAACAAGACCTCCTTAATTTAATATATATTCAGTCTCAATTTGATAATCTCAGCCACATACCACCATTGTTTCTAAATTACCAAAGTAATATAATTCTGGAAATGTAACAAGACTGTCTAGCTCTTTCTCAAATACTCTTAATGATTTCACACTCTTTGCCAATTGGGGTTAACAATCGTTTCCTTTGATTTCGAAATGGTAATAAACATACTTAACCATATGCATCGATTTTTTTAAAATATTATGCATGCAAATCTGTCATATTAACGTTAACACTTGTTTTTAAGGAAAATCCAAAATGTTCTAACAGAACCTGATTTCTGATCTGCTGCCTCACGTTAGCCTTTGGACGAGACAGCTAAAGCTTCCATCCACCACGTGCAGATCAGCGCTGACTCCCCAGCATCAACAGCAGGTGCTGTGGCGTGTGCTATCCCCTCTTTCGCAGCTGCTAAAGAGTATCGCGGCTGCTGGGTAGTATCGCGGCCAATGAAGAGTGACGCTTCCAGCCAGGTCTTGGGCGTTTAAACCACCTTGTCAACTGTCACAGTAAAAGGTTTACAACCAGCCTCCACCCCAATGCAAACACGTTCAATCCTTCAGCCATCTACAACCACTCCAGCAACTGAATTCGATTTTCAGTCAAGACTCCAATGAATTCAAATTCTGGAATGTGATTTCTTTGCCCCAGTAGCAATTTGGCCTCTTCACGCAGGCCACAGTTCAATGATGATTCAATTTTCAGAATTGAATCCTTCCTCCAATCACAGGCAAAACAGTACGAAGGAGAAGAATTGGTTATACTTCAGCAACCAATTAATGATTAGCTTTAGCAGAATCAGTCTACTAGAAAACTAATTTGACCCTTCAGCTAGGGCTCAGATAATTAGGAACAATTCCCAAGAACAATTTTCAAAAAACAATATTCGATATCTTTCTTCACAAATGAGCCTGTATTTATAATACCTTGGTCTCCATAGTTTCTAAAAACCATCATCAGTTAACTGCTCTTCATAATATAAACTTCTAAATCGTTATAATAATAATAAAGTATTATTATTATCATAATAACGCCTTATTATTAATTAATAACATATTGTTATTAATTAATACAATTAATTATCAAATATAATTCTGATGATAATTCCTGCAACACCTGCTATACTGACTGACCAACATGCTCATCACTGCACTGCCAAAAATGGCAACTGCCAAAAATAGACTTACTATAAATAGTAAGTCCCCTATCCAAGAAACTGCACAACTGAATATCGTCTGGAGAATTGACCACTGCCGATACTGCCCTGTCAGAAATAGAAATTGACCAACTGACTTACTAAAAATAGTAAGTCCAGACTTACTAAAAATAGCAAGT
>MU225779.1:735808-759458 GCA_018584345.1 Thuja plicata
GACCAAGTCACTGCCACAACCTGCTAAAAATAGGGTCATCACAGTCCACCCTCCCCAAGATTGCTTGTCCTCAAGCAATCACTGGAACAAGGAACATCACAATCCACCTGGGTCCCACAGAAAAAAGCATACCCTGCTACTGGCATAACCTGTAGGTTCTTGTAGCCTCACCCAAAATGCAAAACGGATAACTCTGTAGAGAGACCCCAAACAACTGCTCAGACTAAGTTGCCTAATGATAAAAGGATATTTCCTCTGCTTCGGAGATCACGCGACTAATGCATTTTCAAATGCGCTGGATAAAAGAGAATATTCCCTGCAGAGGTTGTAAAATATATTAAAATAAGTCAAAAACCGCAAAAAAGGGCCAATGGCTATAATTATGAATTCAAATATATGCAAGCCGTATAAAATACAAAACATGGCAGATTTAATATATTAATGCATGAAATTAAACAGGATAAGTGCATATGAAAGGAGAATTGCAATTATGAACCATGAGTGGAAGGAAGAAAAAACAAGCATAAATCAAGATAATAATTGCAAAAACACTTCCTTGAATTATTTAACCATTCAAAATTAACTGTAAATTTGGGTTCCACCAAGTGACTTGGTATATTTGAGATTGCAGCCCTATAGACAGTCTTCCATTGAAGGAAGTGGGGCGGAAAAGCTGAAACCACTTTTTTACGACCCTTAAACGATTGTGAGGAAGGTGGGGCAGTTTGCATATGAGCTGGAATTACCATCAGACAACAAAATTCACAATACATTTCATTTTTCTTGCCTTAAAAGGGCACTTGGACAACAGATTAGGCCTTCAACAAACTTGCCACCATTGGATTACGAGGGCAAATTGATATTAGAACCTGAAGAAGTGTTGAATGTTAGAGAGAAGAGACTGAGGAATAAGGTCATTCCCGAATATTTGGTGAAATAGAAAGGACTGCCAATTGAAGATGCCACTTGGGAAGGAATTGAGAATTTTGAACACCCCAATCTGCAATTGCTTGAGGTCAAGCAATTAGAGGACAAGAGGACTGTAATGAGCCCAAAGTAGAGTAGGGCTTTGAGGCCCACACGGAAAGCACCGTTATTGGCTTTTTCCAATATCTTAAATAAATAAATTATTAACTAAATAAAACTTTGAGTGTCGGCTTTAGCCGACTTAGCTAGTTTAAATTAATTTTATTTTTGCAAACCTTATGTTCCTGGGGTGACATAACCGACCTTGCTGGGCATGTATTTATAAGTAATTTGGTGGTTCATTTGGTTTTTATGCTTGGATTATGTTTGAATGCCATTGTGCGCACAGGTCTGCTGGAAGGAAAACTTCAGAGACCCTGCAAGGTGGGATGCTAACCCTGCCATTGCTAAACAGATTTCAAGCACCATTTCCTACATTTGCTAATACCAAACAATCTTATTACTTGCACATTATTGGGTATCGTTTGAAGATAGATATGGACAGAGATCGTAGAAGGCTCGATTTCTGTGAGTGTTGTCTGCATACACCCTGGTCGTGTCTTTAGAAGAAATGTGGGCATTAGAGGGTCGTGTTCCTAAAGGAGGCGATAAAATATACTGAGAAGTGGCTACATATCTGTCATCGCATATTTTTATGCTAGCTGGCGGAACCTTTCAGTTTTCAGCGATTGAGCCAATTCCAGTAGTCTCTACTTGTGAATTGGAACAGACAAGCCCATTGGGTTCATTGCTCTGCTCTACAGATTGGGAAACAAATGTATCAGATAAACAATATATCTTGTATGTTTCCTTTCTGAATTCATATGGCAAGTAATAATTGTTGATGTGCAAATTTGATGTTTGGTAGTAATACTGGATAGTATATCTGTTGATCCTAGACTCAGAAATATATTCTGGAAATTCAATAATTAAGATTGCTTACTATCTCATACGAATGATTAGGCAATATTATGATTTTCTATTATAAAACCTAGATAGGGAACTTTGCAATATAATATTATAAAGATTTAGAAAATGAAAGAATGTCTAAGCGACCACACTATGAATAAGATCCAAAATTCCGTTAAGACTTATGAAAGCTTGATTGCCAAATTGCCTAGCATGCCACATCTCCCTATATGTTTGTTGATATGTGTAAGACTAATAGCACAAAAGAGCAACCTTGAGAATATACCAAACCTTCCTATATACCTGGCGATATGTTGAAGCAAAGTGGTATAGGAGAGCAAAGTTGTATAAGAGACTTGAGTGGCACTGTTAGAAATGGTAAGGAAATGTCTTGGGTCTATCTAATCACATACTTGCTCATAAGGGTAGTTTAGAGGCAAGGTCCGATCACCCCTCTGAGACAATGATTTCCTTGATGCGAGACTTATAAACAATAGACTACTAGAAGAAAAAAGAGAGATAGAAGAAGAAGATTTTTTCAAGGTTTTCAATTGGTTTATTTGTTTACCTTTTCTTTTATATCTTAGCAAGAAAAGCACATGCTAACAAAGCAAACTGAAGACATCAACAAGACTGAAAGAGGCTTGCAAAATAACACTTAAAAGCAGTAAATACCTCAGCAAAGATGACTGAAAAGGTTGTACTGGGAGGCTCTAAAATTGAGATCTGATGGCCCATTGTAAAGAGTGCAAAAATACAGAGTTTCAAAAAATAAAATGCCAAAAAAGACCTCTGGATGAGCAAGATTTTAAGCCCAACAAAAATAGTCTCAAAGCTGTTTTTACACGAGACAATCTAGCCCCAAGGGTTGAGGAGCTGAAAAACTGAATGGAGTTTTTCAACAAGCAAATTTAGCCCTAAGGAGCTGTCGATATGACCCAGGGGCTGAAAAACTGAACTAAGGCCACATGACCAGGCACTTAACTTTTAGGCACTCTAACCTAAACTCCTTTCTCCATGTGACCAAGAGATAGAGAAAATGGAGCTAAACTATTTAAAAGGATAAATGATGTATTGGTAAATGTATCTAGAGAGAAACTATGTGTTGTATCAATGTTTCAGATTACACTCAATGATCGATTGTCAAGGTGAGGAGGAAGAAATGAATTATTTAATCATTAAGGACAAACTTTCACCTGTGAAAAGGAAGAAATGATTAATTTAAAAATCATGAAGGACAAACTTTCACCTGGGAAAAGGAAACAATTAGCTTTTTGATTTTTAAAGTTATCACAGAATTTGATTTCTAACAAGCTTTAAAACTAAAAACCAAGTTTCCATGTAACCTTTCTTCAAATCAAGGTACTCTCTTTTTTAAATGTATGCTTTCATGGGAATGGTGTCACATTAGAAAAATTTGATCATGCACCAGCCTGCAATTTTTCACATGCACTTTCAAACTCTAAGAAGCTCTAATTGATTATTAACTGCGCTCTGCTAAACCGACACTCCTCACACCGTCCCTCCAAACTGTAGCAAAGCAGATATATGTGGGGCTGATTTTTTTTTTCACTACTTGCAGTAACCACAAGTTTTCCCTGCACCTTGGAACCCATTCAACCGTACGGCTGAGTAAACATACACACTTGCTAACAAAAATCAGATTTTGTTAGCAAACAAGCAAAGAAGATTTTTAGTTGTACCAAACCTGTTAATGCAAATCCACTGGAACTAACAAAATTGCCAAGCAACCATCAAAGCGCCGAAAAAGTGTTAACAACTCATTTTGCAGAAACCAAGCAAACTACATCCAAACCAAGTGATTGGAATAACCTCAGATACAATAAATATAGATTTAAAAACTTGTCACATTGGAGAATCCGAGCCATGATAGATCTAAAACACATGCATATCCAAAAACTCATAACCAGAGAATGTTGCACTAAAACACACCCGCAAAGTTCAAATCATGCCTATCTCATGCAAAGATCTGCACAAATTTCACCATCACATGCATACCCAAAATCTGGTACCTTAGGGAAAACGCTTCACATGGTGAAGTCCCAACAAATCCACCAAGGTGGGTGTTGGAGCTCTGAAGTTTTGGCAAAATTTGGAGTTCTATATAGTGATAAAACTCTAAAAAATGGCATCCTAAACTCCATGCTCAATAATTGATGATATGATGGAGTACATGAAATAGGATACAAAAATATATTACTTTTCAATTAAAAGTTGAGGGATTAAGGAAGGAAGCTCTGTGATAGGAACAATCAAAATTCTGTAAGCAAAGGTTTCAGAGATGCTGAAATTTCGACCTGCTGTAAAGATGATGTCGACAGAGAATGAAAACGATCAAACATTGAAAATATAAAACAGACCCAGTTCGGAAAATCAAATTTCCTATCTCCAGCAAAAATATTATGTTCGTACAATCTGTTTTGGATTTTCGACCAAAGCCAAATCCGAAAGATAGGTAGTTATTAGTTAGTTTGTTGATTAGTTTTTTCAAAAGAAATTTTAAAATTTTAACATAGGGTGGTGTCTCTTCACCCTAAAGGGGTGTGAAAACCATTCATCCAAATATATATGTGGTGTAAAATGTAAAGGTAAAGATCATCATCAACAATGTAAAAAACTTATTATTTTCTACTGCACTTTCTTTAAGTGATCTATTTTACAGAAGACTTAATGAAGCACTAATATAAATTAGTATTTTCTCTAATTTGGAGTTATGGATTTGAACGTTCCCAATTGATCAGTCCTTTGTGATTTTATCTCTAGAAGATAAAGCTTCTTTAAAACTTTATGTTTGGAAATTATTCCCGTTATTCTGCAATTTGATCATTAGAATTATTAGGCACTATTAATTCTATCTTATTGGCCTCATTAAGCTTGGGTTAAATTCAATAAGACTGATTGTAGCATAATAAAATAATCAAAGACATTGAAGAGGAGCAGTTGATAGGAACATTTAGGTGGTGTTCTCTGTCTCACTTAGTTGTACATAGGATTAAAGAAGGAACTGTCTCTATTGCCCAATAGAAGAAAGGCACTAATCTATTATCCTTAAGTTGAAGTCTCTATTCGAGAAAATTACAAGCAAAAATCAGTCATCAGTATTTATTTCAAACCAAATAATACATGATTTTAAAACATTCTTTCAATAGCATCTTGTTAAAGCATTCTCACAGAATTCAAATATTTAATAGTTGTGATATTCACATTTCGATCTATCCCAAGAGTTCACTTGCCATCTTGAGAGATCACCCAACTTTAATGTATAATTGTTATCTTCTATAAAAATCCTTAAGCCAAGAAGCTTGGTTGAGGTATAGGCTCACCCGCCTTGGTTTTGCAGAGCCTGAAGTGTAGGGGAGGAAGATCATAATCGATCACTCCCGTTCGTTGGCCAAGATAGTTGGATAATCCCACCATTGAGTAGGCAAGCTCATAGGATTTCCAATCTATTAATTTGGGAACCAACAGTGGGTACAACCCTAATAAACCAAATCAATGGACAGTCAAATTTTTTCGAGGTCAATGATTATATCTACAAAGAATAAGCATTCATAAGTTTGATGGTAGAAATGTAATTTCATGGATAAGCCTCATAGAACAACAATTTAAACTTCACAAGATACTTAAATAAAACCATGGTTGAGATAGCCTTACTATATTTAGAATTCGCACCTTACTAGGGGTACCAATGGAAGATTAGTGACAAACAAGGACAAATGTTCAGTTGGCAAGAATCTAGTAAAGAATTAGCAACCTTTATGAACAACCATGCATTGGAAGCTATTTTACCCAGCTATTTTTTTAAAAACAATTAATGTTTGTAACTGAATACAATGCTGAGCATTTGAGATTGGCACTTCAAGCTCTTGAGGCGACACCTTATCAAAGGCTACTATTGTTCATAAATAGACTTAAGGACATTCAATATGATGTTCATTTGTTGGAACCTTACACACTTAGGAAAACTATGCAACAAGCATTGCATATTGAGAAACAAAACACCACCAAAGGTGAAACCATGAGAGTAACTAGCAAAAATGTTGGCTAATCCTACTAGCAAAAGCATGGACAAATTATTTAACTTAAGAATGAGGATTCCAAGGAAAAAGAAAGCACCACCATCTCCCTGCATACATTAAATGGAGCAAATGCACCACAAACACTTAAAGTAATAGGTAATATAAAAAGTAAAAAATGTAAAAGTGTTAGTTGATACTTGTAGTACACATAACTTAAACTATAGAAGATTAGCTAAAGAGCTCAATTGTTTTGTCTATCCAATCTCTAATTTTCATGTCATGATAGCTGATGGGAAACAATTATCTTCTGGTGGCAAATGCCATCATATAAAACTCTCAATGGGTAATTATCAACTAGATGCAGAAATGTTTGCCATCCCTATTAGGAGAGTGGATGTAGTTTTGGGTGTGCAAAGGCTTAAACAATTAGGAATAATATCTTTCATATTTCAAGACTTATCCATGGCTTTTAGGACACATGGGAAAAAGTATGAAATTTTAGGAATAAAATCACCAACAAGTGAAATCATTAGCTCCCACAGGATGGAGAAATTACTCAAGAAAAATTCTTATAATATGGGGGCACAATAACATTTTATTTAAGTACAAGGTATGATAACTTACGATGAACAAAAAATTCAAGAGATTATTAAACACCATCAACAAGTATTTCAAGAATCGAAGGTTGTACCTCTATTTGGAGACCATAATCATGACATTGAATTATACCAAGAAGCATTGTTAATCTCATCAAAAGTTCCTATTTATTCCCTATGCTTATGCTTAACAAAAGGGATGATAATGGAGAATGTGCTCACATGACAAGAAGCTAAACAAGATCACTCGTAAAGACAAGTTTCATATTCTTATTGTTAATGAATTGGAAGATAATAAATCTATGCAAAACAATCCAAATGTGTCTTTAAGGTGAAAGAAGTAGAATACTCAAGAATTCTAGTGTCACTTAAAGGTGTTAAGACAAATCCTAAAAAGAGAGGATTTTGGGTCTAACAAGATACTATAGAAGATTTGTTCATACCTATATTACCCCAAGTATTTGGGACAGGGATGACAGGGGATGGAGGGACGCGTTTTGCTAACGGGGACATGAGGAGCCATTTTTCAAGGACAAGGGGATAGCTATTAAAAATATAGAAAATTTCAAGTATTCATATGATAGCATTGATAAGGCAATCATCATTTACATCATAGAACCTTAACACAATATTAGAGTTCAATCAATAATTTTATTTCATTACTAGCAGGCCAAAACTATTGTGATGGATTTAGGCATTGTAGAAATGGAATCTAAGAGATTAAATCCCTTGGACAATGCGGCTATCTTCAGTTGACCCAGCCATGGTCATGCTTGAAATTAAGTCAATTAAAGTAAACTTGAAATCAAGTCAAAGAAAGTAAACTTGAAATCATTCTGGAAACTTTTTTACTAGAGATTAAAAATTCATTATGGAGGAGGGAAACCTTCTTCTATGGGAACTCCTGCCCACCTTATTCTTAAGAAGATTCCATTCACAATGCCAATTGATGTAAGAGGCGGCAACCATGGAGGATGAAACACAAGACCACAAAGATATTCCTAGGAAAGATGAGGCTTCTGTGAATCAATTTTCTGCTACTACTACCTAACCTTGATTTTGATCCCACTAAATTTTACATAAAGTCTGTCATGTTTAAGGCAGCTCTTACAGATCTTTACCTCCTAATTGATGCAAAGGGTCAAGATTGTTGAAATCTTCATTATTAGAAAGATTTTTCCATATTTTCTAGCCTTTTGAATTGAGACAGTAATCAAATGGCAATAGTTTATTGTCATTTCTTTGCATCTCTGAGATACCGAGTCCTCCCCTGGAATCCCCGGATCCTGGTCCAGTTTGCATTGGGCTCGTGGTTGGGCTGGGTTCCCTATGGATTCAGACAAAGTCCGGCCCATGGATTGTGGGTTCAGCCCTGCCAAACTGGGGACAAACCCATGAAGAATCTGGTAACATTTATATGTATGCAAAGTAGTACATAATTTTTATAACAAGAAACATATGTTAGATTTCATTTGACATAAAGCATGAAGATAAGTCTACTGTAATTGATTAGCTGGAACTTTGAGGAGCACCTGGTTCTTTCTTCTGATTGTCCTTGGTATCTTGGTCATCGTTTATCCCCTTAAACGCTACATTTAGGATTTGAATCTTTTCTACCTTCCTCATCAACAATTGTGCATTGGTTGATACTGTCCATGTGCTCCATTTTTTTCTTATGCTTATTAACATCTAAAATATGAGTTCAAAGTCTAGATGTTGTAGAATAATCTTCATGGAGCACCCTTTGGTTTCATTTGTCAAATTAACCACAAGACACATAATAGATACAAAGACAATTTGAAAAATTCTTTAACGTGTGGTTTGATTACCGATTTAACCTCATACAAGGTGCTATCTTGATATCAAGATGTTTATAATCTTAGAAGAGCTATGACATATCTAACTAATACCACTAGGCAAGGAAACACTCAGTGCAACAAAGGTGCATGCCCTGGCCATGGTTTGATAACACTTCTATTGCACATCACTGATACAGAGGGTTGTGTTGTTGTGAGTTTTGTTCCACTGCAACATACAAAATCAAATACTTAGTGTGTTCCAGTATGAAACACCAAATCTCCAACTCTCTCTTGAATAAGGATGCTCATATGCTAAACAATATACATGGATTGTGTGATCATTGGAAGTTGGATGTGTTGTCATTGGTGTCAACATATCAGTAGGATTGATTAGAAGGTCTGATTGTTTGGTGCTAACTTATCTGTTGCAGTTTTGCCAGTGGAACAAGATTTTCAGAGGTCTGGTGAGGTTCAGATATCGCAGATAAGGTGTAGCGCACCTCATGGGATGTTGGTGAGGTTGTCTACTTAGTCCATGTTAAGTTGCAGAGGTTGCTATGAAGATTTGAGTATGTTTTGAAGACAAAGTTGGTAACTTGTAGACAATGTGGTAGACAAAGTTGATAGTGAGAAAGAAAGAGGTTCGGTGTGCACGATCAGTCTGGAATTTCTCGGTGCGCATCAAGGAGTATGTTTGGGACATACTCAAGTGTTCCCAATTCAAAGGGTTCATACTTTAGAGATCCGTAAGGCATATTTTTGTTGTCACAGAGGTTGTGTATAGTGTTCTTGAGGTACAGTTTAAAAGGTGCTGGCAAATCCAATGGTTGGGATGGATTTGAATGTTTGGGTGTTGTTAGTGATGCTAAAGGATGTTCTTGAAGTGTGTGCTTGATGAGTTGGTGGTCCACATGGATTGGAATGATTAGATTGGTGGATTTTTCGGTCAACAATAATATTCTTATTATTCTCTTTTGTTCTTGGCCAACTTGATTGGTAAATTGTGTTGCGCAAGATCTAGGTGTGAAATCTGGAAGAGTTATGATCTCGAGGTGGTTGCTATGGATCATGGCTATTGTATGGTGGTGGAAGGAGTTAAACGTGAATTTTGGCGCGTGATTTCAAGTTGAAATCAAGATGGTGGCCGACCTTGTTTTTAGTCAAGATTGATGATATAAATCCGATCTAGGGTTTGATGCGATGTGCAGATCGTGTGTGCGGATGTTAGAGATTGCTAGCAGACCAAGAGCCTGATTCAGTGGTGATCAGAAGGGGTTTAACAAACGATTGAACAAAGGTCTGCATTGTGCTACATCGGAACTGTATCAGACATATGGTAGATGTCATTCTCATAGTTCACAAAAATCTCAGATCATTATAGTGATCTTTTGTAAGGCAGTGAGCCTTCCTCAGGGTTGTAGCCCGAGGCTTTTCATTTGAGCAGTGAGCTCTAGGCAGTGAGTCTGAATGCATGTGCATTCCCCATTATTGTAATAGGTTTATACTTCTAACAAGGTATTTACTTATTGTGGGTAATTAACCCCACTGTGGTTAATTAATTATCCCCCTAGAAGGGTTTCCACGATAAAAATCTCTATGTCAAGCATTGTGGATGTGTTTCTGATTTGTGGATGCTTCTGTTTTTCATGGTTAATTAATCAGATAAGATCTTAGGAGTTTATGCTTGAAAATTTTGAAGTTTAAGGGTTTAGAAGTTGAAGTTTAGAATGAAGGAGTCACGTACGATGAATCTGATGGTGTTGATAAAGGTGATGATGAAATTGTGTTTATAGCTATTAAAGAGGATGAACCTAAATTTGAGGATCCTATGCCTAGCACGTAGTTGTGTTGTTGAAGAAAAGGCCTTAGCTGCACAAATTGTCAAGAAAGATGAATGGGTTATAGACAATGGATGCTCACATCATATGATTGGTGACAAGGGCAAATTTATAAGTTTTGAGAAGTATGATGGTGGAATGGTAAGATGGGGAGATAATTTTGGCGGTGCAATTAGACGAAGAGGATCTATCTCTTTAGATGGTAAGACTACTATTGAAGATGTGTTGTATGTAGAAGGCTTGAGACACAATCTTCTCAGTGTTGGTCAACTAATGGACAAAGGCTATGGACTGCATTTCAAGGATGACTGTTGCAAGATCTTGGATAAATCTGAAATGGAGATTGGATTAGGATCCAAGAGAAGAGGTAATGTTTTTCATCTAAACAATAATGGAGAGAGATATTTGATTACCCAGTTTAGTGAAAGTCAGTTTAGCTCTTGCAAAGGTAACTTAGATAAACAAGATGTTGGTAAAATTCATGGAATTCAAACTCCAATTGAGAATCCAGTTCAGAACATCTCGGTAAGATCAGGAAATCAAGAAGGTAAAGATGATGCAGATATGGAAATAAAGGAAAAAGAGTCTGCAACTCAAGATGATCCCAAGATTCACAGTCAAAAGAAGTTTGTTGACAAACAATCTAGTGAAGGTTTAGAATCAAATGAAGGTAATCCTAAGACAAAACTTTAGAAGCTCAGAATAAGAATTGTAGAAGATCAAATTTACTTGAAATCTGAAATTGGGGCCAGAGATGTGTAAAGCTTGCATGGATGATCAGTGGTTCAGAGCTTATGATTGCAAATGACTACAAAGAAAAGCTCAAGATCAGTTCAGCTAAACTTGAGGCATTGCTAATTCAGAGGAGGTTAGCAGACAAGAGTGATCTTAGATTAGAGAAAGGAGAATGCTCCAAATCCAATAAGGACAAGTCTACATCAGAAAGGAAGAATAAGAAGAAAACTAAGAAGAACTCGGCAAGGGGGCCATAAAGCTCAGAAGTTTAGAGGTAAGTGTTTTGTTTGTGATGAAGATGGACATAAAGAAGTTGATTGCAGAAAGAAGAACCAGTGTTCTATTTGTAAAGTGCATGATCATGATTCAAGCATATGTAGTAGCATGAGGAAGAAAATTGATACTGTCAATAAGAGAAAGGGTAGATGTTTTGCATGCAAGAAATTTGGTCACATTGCTAGTCAATGCATTGCAAAGAAGGAAGAAAAGAATGGACAGAAGATTGTTTTTCAAATCAGATGCAACTTATCTGGACTTACTACTGAGAACTGGAGAAACAAGAAGGTGAACAAAAGTGGTCTAGAAGGAGGAAACAAGAAAGTGTAGAAGCATAATCAAAGTAGGAAGAAGAAAATGGATAGGAAAGACAAGCATGACAAGAGAGTACAAAAGGATGACAAAGGAAAAGAAAAGGAGAAGAAGACAAAGAAGAGACATAAGCTTAGAAACAAGTCCAAGAACAAGAAGAGCGAGGATAATGCTAGAAAGGAGTCAACTCTTAGAGGCAAGTTGGGGGTAATTGCCCCTCCTAATCAGAACTAAAAGATACAGGTAAGCGCATCAATCAAGTGAATTCAAAGTTTTATCTTTTAAAGTTGGATTGATGTGAGGAGGCTACTACTTAGGGGGAGTAGTAGTAATCAGTTAAGTTGGTTATTGGTCACAAGGAGAGCAAAATATGAATTCAAAGAGAAGGGTGGTTATACCTTTGTCATTGATGTGAAAGGGGGAGAGAAGCATGTGAAAAACAAGATTATATTCTTGCACAAAAGAAAGAGCTTGGAGGAGAGAAGCATGTGAAAAACAAGATTATATACTTGCACATAAGAAAGAGCTTCAGTTAAGGAGAAGATGGTGAGAAGAGTATGTAATCAGATTGGATCCATCGGAAGCTTGTTCAGGGGAGAGCAGATCTCAGGGGGAGTAGAGATAGAGAGATCCCGAAGGAAGTGAGTTAGAGAGACTTTGAAAGATAATTGTGGATATGGATGGTATAACTGTTGATTATCTTTCTAGAATGGAGATTGTTGGTTTCTGATTACATGACTTATTTTTCACATCATATGTTGCCATCAATGCCAAAGAGGGAGATTGTTGGCAAGATTGAAAGTTGGATTTGTTGTCATTGATGTCAACATATTAGTAGGATTAATTAGAAGGTATGATTGTTTGGTGCTAACTTATCTGTTGCAGCTTTGCCAGTGGAACAGGATGTTCAAAGGTTCGGTGAGGTTCAAATATTGCAGATAAGGTGTAGCGCACCTCATGGGATGTTGGTGAGGTTGTCTACTTAGGCCATGTGAAGTTGCAGAGGTTGGCATGAAGATTTGAGTATGTTTTGAAGACAAAGTTGGTAATTGGCAGACAGTGTGGTAGACAGAGTTGATAGTGAGAAAGAAAGAGGTTCGGTGTGCACGATTAGTCTGGAATTTCTGAGTGTGCATCAAGGAGTATGTTTGGGACATACTCAGGTGTTCCCATTTCAAAGGGTTCATACTTTAGAGATCCGTAAGGCATATTTTTGTTGTCATAGAGGTTGTGTACAGTGTTCTTGAGGTACAATTTAAAAGGTGCTGGCAAATCCAATTGTTGGGATGGATTTGAATGTTGATGTGTTGTTAGTGATGCTAAAGGATGTTCTTGAAGTGTGTGCTTGATGAGTTGGCGGTCCACATGGATTGGAATGATCAGATTGGTGGATTTTTCGGTCAACAATAATATTCTTATTATTCTCTTTTGTTCTTGGCCAACTTGATTGGTAAATTGTATTGCGCAAGATCTAGGCGTGAAATCTGGAAGAATTATGATCTCGAGGTGGTTGTTATGGATCATGGCTATTGTTTGGCAATGGAAGGAGTTAAACGTGAATTTTGGCGCGTGATTTCAAGTTGAAATCAAGGTGGTGGCCAACCTTGTTATTTGTCAAGATTGATGATATAAATACGATCTAGGGTTTTATGCAGATGTGCGAATGTTAGATTGCTAGCAGACCAAGAGCCTGATTAAGTGGTGATCAGAAGAGGTTCAACTAAGGGTTGAGCAGAGGTTTGCATTGTGCTACATCAGAACTGTATCAAACATATGGTAGATGTCATTCTCATAGTTCACAAAAATCTCAGAGCATTGTAGTGATCTTTTGTAAGGCAGCGAGCCTTCCTCAGGGTTGTAGCCTGAAGCTTTTCATTTGAGCAGTGAGCCTGAATGCATGTGCATTCCCCATTATTGTAATAGGTTTATACTTCTAACAAGATATTTACTTATTGTGGGTAATCAACCCCACCGCGGTTTTTCCCCTAACAGGATTTCCACGATAAAAATTTGTGTCAAGCATTGTGGATGTGTTTCTGATTTGTGGATGCTTCTATTTTTTATCCATGTTAGTTAATCAAATCAGATCTTAGGAGTTTATGCTTGAAAGTTTTGAAGTTTAAGGGTTTAGAAGTTGAAGTTTAGGAACAACTAAATCACCCCCCTTAGTTGTTTTCTGCCATAGTATCAACAATCTCCAACTCTCTCTTGAATAAAGATGCTCATATGCTAAACAATATACATGGATTGTGTGATCAAATGAGACAGCCTCAAGGTTCCTTCTTTATTGTGGACTTAACTTAGTTATAATGATTTGATATGCTGGGTATCACAAAGGGACTTACGTTGTTCATTCGATGGATATCAACTACTTCAACTTTTTCCAACCAAACAATTGCAAAGAGAAAGGGTTTAGAAATCTAATCTATTCGTAGAATGCAAGAAACTGTGGGTGTCTTTGTGACAATACTAGACTCAATTTAACAATCGACATCAACCAAGCTAGTGCGATCTCCTAAGGTAAATATGAGATGTTTAAACTATTACCATTCTATTAACACCATCCATTGAGGCATATCAATGTGCAAGCAATAATTGAAGTTGAGCTTATGATTATGCTAGTTGACCACGCAAGGCAAACTTAAAATCAACAAGCAGCTAGTGGTTTGGTCTAAGTGAGTTCACCAAAAATGCATCCAAAATCACTTCCATTCAACTAAACACTACTAAACATGAAATGAAATCCTACTCTAAGCGAGGAAATGTAGAAACCACGCAATACTTCAAAGCAACACAAGTAATCCACCATGAAGACCAACAATGAATTAACAATTACTTTGATGTAACAATTTCAACAAGTCTCTACTATACTCTAAAACTAATCTCCTCAATCTAATGAGTTACAAATGAGAATGCCTTGGCCTTTTATAGTTGTTCAATTACAATGAAGGGCCAAGATTGATTCAAGATCAAGGGTCGAGATTATGCTAACAAAGCCCTAACCTACCTAATTGCTATGATCATTAAATGCTCATCCAATTACACGAAGGCACCACCCTATGGGCCAATAAGAAAAGTACAACTTTTGAGAGCCAATGAGAAAATAGGTTAGGTAGAGGCATTGGATGCCTTCCATATGTACATTTGACATAATATGATTGAATGTGCTTGAACACGTGTACCTGGAGCCTTTTGATTGATTGAAGACGAGTGCGCAACACCTTAGCATCCTTATCTCATAGATTTGATCAATTCTTTGGCGATGAGAAAATATTTCTTGATACTCAACATTATGATAGCCTTCAATTGTGATGGCATATTGCCAAATCGCCTCATCTTCTCAAATTTTCTCCCTCGTTTGAAAATCTTCTCATTGCCATGATTTTGAACTTGCTTGTACTCGCGAATTCGATGTCTCTTTTGATGCTTTGACCTTGATCTTCTTGAAGTGATGAAGCCTTCATGCACTTGGATCTTTTAAAGTGAACTTGGATTTCCGGTGGGAATTCAAGTTTTTGATAATTTTCTCTACTTGTAGACTTGCAAATTTGTTCTTTCTCCTCGTTCTTTGTTTTTGAACTCCATCCTGATCTTGTTCTTTGAATTTGCACTTTCAACTTTGAGCATCATCTTTCTTGTCCTCAAGCATCTTCGCCTTTCCCACTTGTTTGAAGTTTTCAGCCTAATATTCTTCGATGGAATATTTGTCATTCGTGAATTGTTGCTTTGGATTTTCCTATTGATGAAGGGTACTCCCCTTATTCAACCAAACACACAACACAACAGGGAAATAAACAAAAAATTGCAAGAACAGAATAATGGCAAGAACAAAAACACTTGCTTTCTATTATCTTCAATGAAATGACATTACAACATTCAGAGAATAACATGCTACAACCACATTGGCATTTTCATTACAATAATCTACAAGTCAGAGCCACCATATGCACCATTAGAAATGCCCCTAGTTACCCCTATTTGTCTTATTTATATTGGGAAGTTTAACTGTCCTAGAAGGTTCTGGAAATTGTAACCCCCCTTTTGAGGACGACCACCTTTATTTTATTTTTCCCTACATTTGAATATGTTGAGAAATGCCCCAAATGTGTTTAGGAGGCACTCATCAGAGTATTTGAAGGGATTTTATATTTTCCTCTTAAAGTAGCGCAACTTCCGGAGGCCATATCTTGTGAACCGTGTACCCGATTTTCTATTATAACCACTTTTCAGAAACCTCTCGAAGCGCTCTACGGCTTTGAACGTGAAGTATTATCCTAGACAAGTTTTGACCCCTTCCGAAGCCTCTGAGGCCTTCAAAACCGAGTTCAAATTTTTTGTACCACCTTGTCAAAACAGAAAATTTCAGTATCTTTAGAACCGAACTTGATTTTGCCATGAAACTTTACCAGCATGCTTATATATCCAAAATTAACCTCCAGGGAAGTAATTAGAACAATCTGTGCTCAAATGAAAGACTTACTAAAAATAGTAGCTTGCTAAAAATAGTAACCCTACCCAAATTAGCCCTTATTAAAAAACTAGACAATATTTTGTTTTGGGTGATGCAAGATTGCTCTCGCACCCTGGATACTCCTGCATCAGACACCCGGGGTAATTTGAGAAGTGACCCTGTCACATCTCAGGGTTGTAGAGGAAAACTAAGGTGGTCAACCTCTTCCTTTGATAGCCATGATGAATCTTTAACATGTCTTCCTTTCCATTTGATCAAGCACTCTTCATATTTCTTGTTTCTTGTTTCTTGTGCTTTTGCCAACACAACTATCCAAGATGCCTTCTATCTAGTGTTACAGGACTGCGAGTCCCAAGCCGAGTCCGGGCTCCAGAGTTTTTCTGGCTCTGGACTCGAACTCGGCCGAATCCAGTTCAGTCCTGCTCGGATTCGCCGAGTCCAAGGACTCCAGACTCTGCGAGTCCCATTGTCTGGACTCTGCCATGGCCAACAAGACAAAAAGGCAATTTTTTTAAAAATAAATTAATTTTACTTAATTTTTTGGGTTTATATTAGTGGAAGTGGACTCAGATTATAATCAATGGTTTGTAAAAAGAGTTCTACCCTAACTAGCAGCTCTGATCTTATTTAGAAGTACTTATCTGGATTAAAATGTTTGACTCCATGATGATTCAACATTGTTATCATGAGTAAAAATAATGTTCCAAGTTTATCAACAAGCCATGGAAAAGATCTCTCTATTTTCACATGTCTAGAATGAAGTGTAATATTGGATTGGGGAGGATTAGCTAATCTTATTCATATTGATATAGATTGGCCATCATGTATTGGGAGTAATGCTTAAAAATTATTTACATGTGTATGGGGAGTGTTTATATCATAATTCCTGTGGTTGCCATACAACTTCAGTGTAATTTTTCACATGTATCTTGTCCAAAAGTTTCTATGGTACTTAGCTTGTCATGATGAATAATAATGAATGCAGGGCGATGCATGTTCTGGAGTTTGCAAGATTGGTGTTTCTCATTGGCTCTATGTAGTGGCATAAATTGTTGATTTCATCTACTTGTAGTTTTGGTTGGAGTTAGCAAAGTTTGGTTGATTTTAAAGATTTTGTTGATGGCAAGTAGTGGTATAGGTTTATATCATGATCCCTTGAGCGAAGGGGAGGTTTTAGATCACTACTTGTAGAAAAACTTTAATTGCTTGAATGTGCTAATATTAAGATTGGTTAAATACATTCTAGAAAAAGAGCACATTGTAGACATGAATGTATTTCAATTCCATGCCTTGATTTCAGAGGACTTCAAAGCTAAATTGGGGGTGGCAATCATCAATGAGGTGAAACGATGTATGGCTGAGCTGTCAGTTCACAATGAGGATGAAGTAATAGAGAATGCCAATGGTGAGATGCAGGGATTTTTGTATGGGTGAGATGATTTGGAGGATGTTGTTGTTAAAGCTCTATGAAAATAAACTTAGGTTCTCAATTATTGTGTATTTGATGTTAATTAACTAAATGATGCATGAAAAAAGCTTTAAATCCTTAAAAAACTTTGAATTTCTTGGGTTTTTCAATTTGCCGAGTCCGGACGCTGAGTTCGAGCCGAGTCCGAGTCTTGTAACTATGCTTCTATCTCCTTTGTAGCTGAGTAGGTGCTAGAATATTCTATTGTGCTTCTGCTATCTTATCTTCAATACTTCCTTCATGATGCTCTGAATTTGAAATATTAAACACAAGTGAAATATTGATTTCACTGGGCAACCATATTTCATAAGCATTTCCTGAATTATGCTTCTTCAAGATTTTGCATGGTCCAAATTTCTTCATCTTTGACTTATTATATGTTCCCACTGGAAATCTCTCCTTTCTCAAACGAATCATGACTTCTCCAATCTGAAATTCCTTGTATCTCCTTTTTTGATCCGCCTTAGCCTTGTACTGAATATTCATTTTATTAATATGCTTTCTCACCTCTTCATGTAAATTCTTCAGGTGTTCTGCAAAGTCTTCAACTTCGGCACTACTCTTCTCTCCTTTGTCCAACTTCCTTAATTCTGAACAATTTCTAGGACTACTTCCATATACAATCTGGAATGGTGATTTACCAGTGCTCCTATTGACAAAATTATTGCATGCAAATTTTGCCTGTGGTAAAATTAGATCCCACCTCTTGGGTTTATCTCCTACTACGCACCTCAACAGATTTCCCAAACTCCTATTTACCACTTTTGTCTGCCCATCGGTTTGTGGGTGGTGCATTGAGCTGAATTTCAAATTTGTCTTTAGCTTTTCCCACAATGTCCTCCAAAAATATTCAATGAACTTAGTGTCTTGATCTTAAACTATGCTCTTTGGTATGCCATGTAGTCTCACCACTTCTCTGAAAAACAATTCTGCAACATGAACATCATTAGTCTTCCTACAAGGAATGAAATGTGTCATCTTTGAGAACCTGTCCACCACCACAAAAATGGAATCATGTCCTCTTTGAGTTCTTGGTAAACCAAGAACAAAGTCCATACTAATATCCTCCCATGGCCTCTCTGGTACAGGTAATGGCTGATATAACCCCGTATTCTGCTTGGCTCCTTTTGCCAACTGACATATTCTAGAACTTTGTACAAACATTTTAACATCTTGTTGCAATTGCAGTCAATAATAATGCTCACTAACCAGAGCAATGCTTTTATCTGGACCAAAGTGTCTAGCCAATCCTCCACTATGACTCTTTGATTAGGTTCTCCCTCATGGAACTCTTTGGAATGCACAATTGGCTACCTTTGAATAACATACCATCTTGGATTATAAAATCCGACCCCCTGGTCTTGTCTAGAATAACTGGTTCTGTGCAAGCTCTCCAAGCCTCACCAAAATCAGGATCCTCAGGGTACAAACTCTTGAGTTCCTAGAACCCAACAACTTCGATCTGCATCTCTTTCAACAAATTTTGCCTTCTGCGCAGGGCATCTGCAACCCTATTAGACTTTCCACTCATGTGCTTCAAAACAAAAGCGTAACTCTGCAAAAACTCAACCCATTTTAAATGCCTTTGATTCAACTTTCCTTGGCCATTCAAATACTGTAAAGCTTGATGATCAGTAAACAAAACAAACTCTTTAGGCAAAAGATAATGTGTCCACTTCCTCAAGGCTTGAACTATAGCATAAAACTCCTGATCATAAACAAAATATTTTCTTTTGGCATCATTCAACTTCTCACTAAAATAAGCAATTGGTTTACCTTCTTGACTCAAAATAGCTCCAATGGCATTGCCACTAGCATCACAGTCTACTTGAAATACCTAATTAAAATTTGGAAGTGCCAAAACATGCTGCTTTGTAACTTTTCTCTTCAACAAATCAAAACTCTTTGCTGCTCCTACAGTCCACTTAAGCTCTTTTCTATCCCCTCTCATGGTTTCAGTTAAGGGTCCACTGATATTACTGAAATTTTTGATAAAATTTCTGTAAAAGCTAGCCAAACCATGAAAAATCTTACCTCAGTAGCACTTCTTGGAGTAGGCCATTCAAGGATAGCCTTCACTTTCTCTGGGTCCATTTTAAGATCATTTGCTGAGACAACAAATCCCAGGTACACTAACTCCTTCACAAAACTGCACTTCCTCGGGTTAATCAACAACTTCTCTTCTCTTAATTCTCAAGGACCCTACGAATATGCATGCTCTTCCAATGTCTTACTGAAGATCAAAATATCATCCAAGTAAACAATAACAAACTTACTCAAAAATTCTTTCAATACCTCGTTCATGAGCCACATGAATGTGCTCGGTGCATTGGTTAGCCCAAAGGGCATGACTAACCACTCATACAAGCCCTCCTTTGTCATGAACATTTATCTCCTCTAATCCGGATTTGGTGATACCCACTCTTCAGATCTATCTTTGTGAAGTACTCAGCTCCGCTCAAACAATCCATAATATCATCCATCTTTGGCAAGGGAAACCTATACTTGATGGTAATCTTATTGATTGCCCGAGAATCTGTACACATCCTCCATTCTCCATTTTTCTTTGGTGCTAGTACTGCTGGTACAACACATGGACTCAAACTCTCTCGAATCAACCTCTTCTGCAATAAATCTTGCACTTGTGTGTCCAACTCTTCACTCTCTGCTGGATACATTCTATGGGCTGCCTTATTTGGCAAACTGGCTTTAGGAATCAAATTCATTTGATGACTAATCTTTCTTATTGGTGGCAATCCATCAGGTACATTATCAGATACAATATCCTAAAAGGCATCCAACAAATCTGCAACTTCTACAGGTAAATCTTCTACTTCCTCTTTATCAACTTTTGGATTTGCTTTGGATTTGCCTATCCTTCTTCAAGTTTCTGGTTTTAGCTCCTGACATCCTTGGATCTGCATTCAAAATTTTTAGATTTTGAATTTCAAATTTTCAATTAGAAAACAAAACTTTATAAATTAAAAAATAGACTTGTGCAAGAAATTTGATCAAATTATCATCCAGACTCGATTCAAATTTCCTTCAAGACAAGAAGGATACCTTCACCATTTCAATCTTTTCCAAGATTTTCATCAGCTAATCATATAAATGGTTTACCTTACTGGCTAATGTTTTAAATCTGGGCACCTAGTTCTGATTTCAATGCGACTTATTCTTAGATTTCAATTTTCTAAGGCCTGATTTTTTAGTTTCTACCTAGATTTGTTCTTTCCCAACACACTTCAATTTTGACTTATAAAATCGGTGAATTTTGTCCTTTTAAAATCCTCTCTTAAAACGACCTTTTAGCAATGAAATCGGTCCCCTCTTATTGTAAGTTGGATCTGCTCATGAAAGAGACAAATGATGTTGTGAAAATGAAATCACATCACCTCCTTATATAGGCGCCTAAGATCAAAGGATGGTGTCCATTAGCTGGGCCGACTTGTTTTTTGGCTAATTAATTAGATTTAAATTAAACATTTTGATGCCCTTAAAGAGTCCGACTTGCTCAATTAGTAAAATTCACATTTTAAACCACCATTTTATCCTTCAACATTTAGTCGATTTGAGTAATTTGCCAAATAGTTTCGATTTTTTCATTAGCATTCATTGATTTGACTTGAAGCCCACTATCAATTCTTGGGTGGAAATTTGGTGTATGTCGAGATGGTGAATCTTGACAAGGAGCGGATCCCGCCCCTAGGTCGAGATTAAGACCTTTCCTTGCCTTACGATGTTCGTTCTTCATTCAAAGGGCAATCGTCTTTGTTTCCATTATTCCAAACTCGCCTCAACATAATGCTAGGGCGGAGATTCAAGCATTGTTGATATTTGGAATCCTGACAAGGGAGCGGATTCCGCCCCTATGTTAGGATTATTTCTGATTTTGCATTGATTCTTAAACTGCCTTTCTTGCCTTTCTAAACTGATTTCATGCTTCCATTTCATTTCAAGGGTTGATTTTGGTGATCTTCTGGTTGTGATTTATATTTACAGCTGATTGAGACCTATTTCCATTTGATTTTAATCCATTCCTTGCTCAAAATAATTCGATTTTCTTCCTTCAAACCTTATTATCTTTTCCTCTAACCTTTGTTTTTCACCATTTTGACCACTTTGGAATTGAGAATTTTCTTTGAAATGCCTTTATGTCTGGGCGGGTTTTTGGAATTGTCAAGATTTTTACAAAGATAAGGGGACAAAATTTTGACGACTGTTAGGATTATGAATCCTGAGAGGTGGTTGGATTCCGACCTCCTCTCTGGATTATCCTTTTCTTCATTGGATCTTGTAAATCCTCAAGACTTCATCGATTCAATTGGATCTTCCAACTTTTGCCCTTTATTTTGATAATCCTTTCCCAATTTCAATCTGATTTTATTGAATTTTTGGCATGGATCTGCATTTATAAAACCATCATTTTCACTTTGATTCATCTTCTTACCCCACTCCATTATCCTTTCATCAATTTGCATCTGAATTTTCCCCCCTTAGCCACTTAGAATTCACCAAGACTAGGGCGGAAAATTGGGGTATGTCAGGATTTTGAATCTTGACAAGAGGTCGGGTTCCGACCTGGTGTTAGGCTTATTTCCTCCTTCAGACGGTGTCATCTTGTCAATTCATGCTTTCAATTCACATTTCAAGGTTCATTCATGATTTTCAATCTGATTTGCATCCTAGTTTATTAAAACTTATCGACATCTGACTTTTTATCCTTATTCATCTTCAATATCTGATTGCTTACCTCCAAGATCTTGGTTGATTTCCATCTTTCATCCACAATTTTCATCATCTCTATCAACTTGGAGTTGAAATTCAACCTTGGATTGCCCCTAAACTTGGGCGGAGATATGAGGGTTGTCAGTATTTTGACAAGGAAAGGAGGCGGAAATCTGATCGTTGTCAGGATTAGGAATCCTGAAACCAGGTTGGAATCCGACCCGTTCTCAGGATTATCTCAAAGGAAGAGATTTCCATTAAATATGCTTCTTAGTCTTTCAATCAAAACCGAAGTTTGGCTGGTCATTTCACATGGAAATTAGGCCCTTGGTGGTCATCTTTATCTTTGATTTTGGTGAGATTCACCTGTGATCTAAATGTTGCAATTTTCATTTTCCTACTTTCCATGCCTGGATTTTGCCTATTCTCACCTCAATTTTCATACCTTGTTCAAATCTAAATCAGACTTGAATTCACACTCACACTTTCGTTCATTTTTTCATACCTTGACTCTAAATCAGATTTGAATCTCACAGTCCACATCAACGCCATTTGGATTTGTTTCTTTTCACAACTTTCAAGCTCATCGTCCTTTGATGGTGTTCACTACTTTTCTCTTTGCCTTTCAAGTCTCGAAACTGGATCTTGATCTCCTCTTCACACTTCAAGGCTCGACTCCATGAAAGTTAATGCTGCCCAAAGTTGCTCAAACTCATCCCTTAGATTTGTAGACTTGAGAATTGCTACCAACTAATACCACCTAAGGCCACTATTCCTATTGCTAAGCGAAAAGAGGGGCTCCCCATTTGCAATGGGGTGATGGTGTGAAAATCTCACAACAGGTTGTAGAATCATATTGTTAACCTAGGCATGCCTTGACAATCATCTAAGCTAGGGTGAAGGTTCTACAAAGTGATACCCACCTTACCGTAAGCTGCAAAGGGATTTTGCGTAATGTCCCTGTTTTTCAGACTTCGGGATTAGCTTGGTTTGGCGACCCTTGCAAGCTAATCGGGTGTTTAGAGGGGGTCAGATTGGGGAGCCAGCGTTGGGATTCCATTCTGGAGATTTAGTTTATCAGGTCTGCTCTTCGTTCGGGTCATTTTGGCTAACTTACTATTTTTAGTCAGTGGGGTTTTTGTTATGGCCAGGATTGGCAGGGTGTCTGCACAGAGCGTCAGATATCTTAGGATCGAGTTTCAGAGAATCTCCAGTTTGAGGGACTTACTATTTATAGTAAGTCTATTTTTAGCAGTGGCTATTTTTGGCTGGGCAGTTGGTCCTGGTGCTTGTCAGAAGTTGGATGGTTGCAGTGAGACGGATCAGTGGCTTTAATTTTAAAGGTGTTATTAAATTAAATTATATTGATTTAATTTAATAACTATTGACTTTATAATATTATATTATAAAGTGGGAGTATTTAATAAAGCCAATTAAGTGAAATATTAAAAAAGTGCTTTTTCGAAAAAGCTATATATTTTGCTCGAAAAAGCACTTTCATTCATTCATTAT
>MU225779.1:759644-787198 GCA_018584345.1 Thuja plicata
TTGTGTGAAGAAGGAAAATCGATACAGAGGTTCTGATTGTGCTCCAACAGTACGTTTTCAGTATTCTTCTAATTACAGAACAAGGGAGAGAAAGTTGCAGTCGTGAATAGTGCGCATGAACAGTGCACGTGAACAGTGCGCATGAACAGTAAAATTGCAGCTTCATCAACAATCAGCAATCAGCAGCGTGGTTGCATTCTGGAGACAAAAATCAGGTTTTAATCATTTCGTACAAATGTTTTTTTAATGTATTTTTTTATCAGCAATACGCTGTGTTCAAAACATTAGCAGTCATATGGGAATAAATGACTTTGATCTATATTGCAATCAGATTTGAATTTTAGTTCAGATAGATTAGTTTCAATTATTGTATTTGCTTTGTCAAAACCCCTTGAAAACACAAAAAAAATCAGAATATTAAACAAAAATAAAACAACTCAAACGACACAGCGGATAGAACCTGCGAAGGGTTCTTACAGTAGTATCAGAGCTTGCCTACAATAAACCACAGTTCAGTGTTTGTCAAAGTTAGAGCCACAAGGGGTTCTTACATTTTGAGATGAATCCATTGTTGTCGTTAGGAATTTACATTATTAAGTTTGTTATAGTCTCTTAGTATATGCATTAGAATATCACATGTAAGATATATATTATATCACATTGTCATAGGTTGTCTTAGTGTTCGTTTGTATTACTAGTTGTTAGAACAAGTAGTCTATGAAAAAGAGTGGTTATAGGAACTCTCCTATAATATAGATGTAAGTTTTATAAATTTGTAATGTCTTATTGAATAAAAATATAGAAGCAAGGTATTATTTTGTTAACAGTTGACATTATTATTTTTAAATTAAAACATTAATATGGTGGTGTATTTTGGCATTTTGCTATGTTATTTGAATTAAAACATTAATATACATTGACTATTGGTATAGTAGTGTATTATGAACTTAATTACAGCTGAATATATGTATGTTTTCTAATTTTTTTATATGTTTTTGTATGGACGAACCCAAAACAAACCCAAGCCCCCTAGAAATATTTTGACCAAACCTGAACCCCAAATACAAACCCGATCCTAAACCGGGACCGACAACTTAATTGAATGTTAATTGACAGATTTCCTTACTGATTCCAAATAGTTTACGATTCAGGGATGGAGGCCCTGCTTACAACTTTTGTTTCACCAATAAAAAATATATCAAGCATGTAACATACCTTACCTAATTTAGCAATATTAGCATATGGAACAAACATATTGACACCCTTAAATTTGGGTGCTTATGAACATCATATAAATTCTAAATACTAATTTTCATTATTTTGTGTTTTTTTTTCAAAAATGAAACTTTTTGTTGTTGGGCCAGAGGGGATGCTTAGCCATCCCTTGGTGTTTCTTGTTTATGATTAATAGCTTCAAGAGATATCTTTTGCATACCTGCGATTTTAAACTTTGCTCTCTTCATGCTGTGTATGTATGTGATGGAGGCATCTGAACTTTTTGATGGAGGCAGCGAGGGATTTTCAGACTGTGTTATTATTTTCTTCATGTATGTATGTGATGGAGGCATCTGAACTTTTCGATGGAGGCAATGAGGGATTTTCAGACCGTGTTATTATTTTATTCATGTATCTGGGCACATGTGTCTATTCACTACTGTTAATTAAAGACTTCGAAGAGTCTTTTGTGATGTTACCGCTGGACTTTGTGTCTCTTCAATGATATCGGATGACTCTTCATTGTCAAGGACAATAAGAGTCCATCTTTTGATATTTGCTTTTGCATTCTTGTTTCCACCAAATTGAGAACTCAAGAGACTTTTGGTATATGGAAAGTCACCTTCTTGTATTCGGATGCCAGTGTTATGTGTCCTACGTTGGAAGAGCATATAGCTGTCGTTTTCTTCTAGTGGAAGCTAATGCGAGTATGATTCTGAGTTGATGTAGGTTGTCTTTGGATGCTAGTTGAGAGTTATTCTGCGATCTTCATTTTGGAAGACTATCATATTGTTTCAGTGGTGTTTATAGTTAGCGTTTAGTATTATTTGAAGAATTCAGAGTATGCAATTTCATTTTACTTCAACGATTTGAGTGTTCAAGCATTGTAATCTGGACTTATATCAATAAAGGGACATTTTTTGCATGGCTGGTTTTTTCCCCTCAAGTTGGAGGGTTTTCCCAGCATAAATCCTTGTGTCTATTTGTTCTTGTGTTTATTTTAGATATCTACTCTTTGTTTATGCTATTCTGGTTCAAAATTTAACATGATATCAGAGCAGGTTTATGGAAAGATCTAGAACTAGATTTATTCAAGCATAGAAGTATTCTTTCTTCTCTTCTAGTTTGATTCTTTAAGTATTCAAAATGGTGAATGGACTCAAGGTTGAAGATAGGCTGGATGGTGCATCGAATTTCACGTCATGGAAATTCAGAGTTCTGATTACACTAGAAGAAAATGGTCTTCTAAAATATGTGATGGAGGATGTGCTTGAGCCAACCAATAATGCTGAGAAAGCTCAATGGAAGAAGAATAACATTATGGCAAGGAAGATATTTATTGTTTTTGTAAAGGATCATCTTGTGCCTATTATATCATATCCAAATTGAATTCAGCTAAAGAAATGTTTGGGAGTCTTCAAAGCTTGTATGGATTCAATAATACCAGCAAAGCTCTGGCCTTGAGATGTCAGCTCCTCCATATAAAAATGGCTGGAGGAGAATCAATTATCTCCTTCATGAAGATTACAAAATTGAAAGATCAGCTTAATGCCATTGGAGATTCAATTGAAGATAAAGACTTGGTTATGTTGGCCATGAATGGTCTCCTCATTCTTGGGAGTCTTTTATTCAAGGCATTAGTGGAAGATATGAATTACCCAAGTTTGATCGTCTGAGAGCTGACTGTATTCAAGACAAATTCAGATTAGAAGCAAGAGGAAATGGACAAAAATGTCATCATGAAGAAGATCACGTTCTTGCTGCTCATACATCTAAATGGAAAGGAAGAGAAGAGAGAAGAAAATTTCAAGAGAAGTAGAGAGAGAAATTCAGATTCAGCTCCTGAATTGAAGAAGGATCTCTCTAGAATTCAATGTTTGAGATGTGACAAGTATGGTCACTTTGCCAAAGATTGTTTAACAAGACTAAAATATCAAGCTACTGCTGCAAATGTTGATGGTGCTTCACCTCATAATGAATCTTGTGACAATTCAGATGGATTTTTTATTTTAGGGGCAAAGATCAGAAAAGAACAATTGGTGGTTTGTAAGGAAGATTTAAACAATCTTTGAGATAAGTATTTTATTAGCACAATATTCAAGTTATTAAAAGATTTACTCTTTAATGCTGAAAAGTTAAAGATTAGCATTGTTCTTTTAGTTTATGATACATTCAGTTATATATGAATGTTTAATGTAGTCCTATTATTTTGTTGATATTGTAAATGAAAATTGGTATTTTGTTTTATCGTATATGATATCTGTATGATTTCCAGGTCGGGTTGGCTGATGTCTCCTATAATCATCGTTTCATGTAGTTTGAACTTTGTATTGCTATGAAAATATAGTTGCAAATGGAAAACTGAGACATGAAAATCATAGGTTGGAACAACTTCTTTTCTTATTTATCAGGTCATATCTCTTGTGTGAGATACTTTGCTATCTGCATTGCTATTGTTGGAAGCATTCTTCAACCACTATTGGATGGTTAATATATATTTGTAACTAATATTTGTAAAAGCAGGAATTCGCTGATCACAGTGGTCTTCTGTCATAACGACACCTTACGAACCCATAGATTGCAGTCACATCAAGATGACTTCATACTATTTGGATGTGACTGCAATCTATGGGTTCTTTCTTTAAATTGGGCAAAGCATGTCCTATATATTGCCTAGTTCGAGTGTGCAAATACTCTGTTGTGACTGCTCCTTCATATTGGGTTAGAGATTCAGAGGGAGCTTGAGCAACAGATGGAGAGTGCCAAGTCTTTTGCAGAGGATCTGCAAGCTCGTGAAGCCGTGTGGCTTTGAAAGCTCCTTGTTTGTCAAACATTGGAGTCAACTGTAACTTATTGTGATAATCTAAGCTCTGAGAATGTTGTCCTTGTTGAGAGGGAGTCTCTACTGAGAGAGAGTCTCAACATCAGTTACTCTTTTTATGTGCTATTATGCATTTTTCTCTGAGATGAAGGAATTTAAGGTGAAAGCCCTTGTAATGCATTTTTCTCTGAGACAAATTTGAGGTGAAATCCCATGTAATGCATTTTTCTTTGAGATGGAGAAATTTGACGTGAAAGCCCTTGTAATGCATCTTTCTCTAAGACGGAGAAATTTGAGGTGAAAGCCCTTGTAATGCATTTTTCTCTGAGAAAAAAAATTTGAGATGAAAGCCCTTGTTGCTCTTTCCACTCATGGGAGTAGCCATAGTGGATGCCATGTTGAGAGACTCCATGACAACATCACGTTGAGTGACTCCGTGATGTGAGGGCTGTGTTAATTTCACTCATGGGAGTAGCCATGGTGAATATCATGTTGAGTGACTCCGTGATGTGAGGGCTATGTTTATTTCACTCATGGGAGTAGCCACGGTGAATATCATGTTGAGTGACTCCATGATGCTATCACATTGAGAGACTCCGTGATAATTTTTTGTTTTCTCACAAATGGGTGTAGCCATTGTGAGTGTCATGTTGAGAGATTCCATGACATGGTTATTTGGAAAGATGCCTCCTTCACTAAGAGGGAGTGTTGATGATTAATAGCTTCAGGAGATATCTTTTGCACACCTGTGATTTTAAACTGTGCTCCCTTCATACTGTGTATGTACGTGATGGAGGCATCTGAACTTTTTGATGGAGGCAATGAACGATTTCTAGATTGTGTTATTATTTTCTTCATGTATCTGGGCACCCGTGTCTATTCACTACTGTAAATTAAAGACTTTTAAGAGTGTTTTGTGATGTTACCGCTGGGCTTTGTGTCTCTTCAATGATATCGGATGACTTCATTGTCAAGGACAATGAAGAGTCCATCTTTTGATATTCGCTTTTGCATTCTTGTTTCCAGTGTTATTTCCTATGTTGGAAGAGCATATAGCTGCCGTTTTCTTCTAGTGGAAGCTAATGCGAGTATGATTTTGAGTTGATGTGGGTTGTCTTTGGGTGCTAGTTGAGAGTTATTTTGCGATCTTCATTTTGGAAGACTGTCATATTGTTTCAGAGTTCATTTTACTTCAGCGATTTGAGTGTTCAAGCATTGTAATTTGGACTTATATCAATAAAGGGACATTTTTTGTGTGGCTGGGTTTTTCCCCCCAAGTTGGAGGGTTTTCCCAGGATAAATCCTTGTGTCTATTTGTTTGTGTTTATTTTAGATATCTGCTCTTTGTTTATGCTATTCTGGTTCAAAATTTAACATTTCATGTTTTTCCTCAAACGTTCTTGTGATGTTTCCTATTTTTGCAGATTTTTGGGGATGGAAGGGGACGTTTCTGACCCACCCCCACATCCCCAAGATGTTTCTAAGCAAGGACAACCACAATTTGGCCGAGCATGTGCCCCCGAGTTACATTTGTTCATGCCTATCCTATAAAGAAACATTTCTTGTGGGAAGGTATTAAAGGGAATGTCCAAGATTTATGGTGGAATCTTTGATATGCCAACAAAATAAAAGGGAAACAATAAAGACTCCAGTCCTCTTACAAATATTAGGCATTCCAATACAACATTGCATTACAAGAGTAAACAACATATTCTTAAAAAAGAAAGCTCGGCTTTTATCTGATGTTTCATGGAGACTTTTCAGGGGCGCCCAAATAACTTCAGCAACATAACCGCTTCTCAGTTACGTTCATCAAACTTGTCCTGGGCTTTGCCTACTGTTGTAGGATGAGTAGAGTTACCTAGAACAAGCTTGACCAAGCACACCGGTACTCAAAAATTGAAAGCATACTCTGCTTCCAAGTATTGTAATTCCTGCCGTTGAACTGCTGATTTCCCTCCAACATGATGTTGGTCAACGACGCCATCCCTCCCGTTTTCCTATGCACAAAAATCGAGGCAAAATAAGCTTTACAAAATTCTGATTTTTCTGTCAAATATCAGTTAAAAACCTTCAGCAAAGAGTGACACAAACTCCAAGACAAATGTGCACCAAGTACAAAACATTTTTTTGGAAAAAATGGTAAAAGCTCTTTTGCAATCCTAAAAACCCTTATTTTTATACAAAAGACATCAAAAAAAGTTTCTTCAAAACCCCAACTGAAACAAGAACTTGCCGCACCATAACACATCTGCAAAAAAAAACTTAATCACAAAAACCCTGAAAACAGCAGCATGTGAAAAGTAGGAAATCCACAATTTTTCAGAATGTCTTCACAAAAAATCTACAAGCCCTAGGCCTAGGTTGCACATACCCACAAAAAAACCTTGCAATTTTGACTGAAATTTTGTACAAAACCAAAAAACTCCTTGCACACATGAGCAGTAAAAATAAAATAGAAACGACGCCCGAAAATCCCACAAAAGACGCTCAAAACCAGCCTGCAACTCCTTCGCAGAGAAAAAGGAGGTCGAAACCCAAGCTGCGCACGGATTGCTTTCAACGAAAAACACCAACAAACAGTGAGCGAAGAAAACCCTCAAATTTGCAAACTAGAAAAACCTTAAAAAATTTGCAAACGATTTTTCTAAAAGACACCACGTTTTTTTTTTGAAAAATCGAAAAAAACTTTGGAAAAAAATTCTAGGTAAAAGCTATGAATTTTTATAAAAAAATTCACTAAAAACTGCCTAAGCTCTGATACCATGTTACGAAATGTATAATCATATTCATGAAAGATTAATTACAATATGGAGACGAAGTCTCCTTATATAGAGAATAACTGAGAATGAAATGGAAACTTTCTAAAAGGGTGACAACAGGAAAGCTTCCATATTATTTAGAAACTAACTACAAAACTAAAACTTGCCTAAAAGACTAAATATCTAAAAATTTAAATGACCATTAATATTAATTACTTTATTACACACCACGACATAACTGGGATTAAAAATATCATTTTACACATTACATTCCATTTTACATCAACGTAGACAAATAATTGAAGTGTAAACACCTGAGGTTAGCCAAACCAAAAGTAGAAACACCTACGAACTTTGAAACCAAGTCTTTGAAGCCAAATATCTCGTGCCACCTGAGATGAATGAAGCTAAGGTAATTAATAACTTATCTCTTGAAGTGCACCATCAAAAACAATCATGCGGAGAAATGTGAAGCATGCATTTCACACAGAAACCATAATCAGTCACAGCTAAACACAAACAATTGCCAATCCACTATACTTCATGAAGCTATAAGGAAATCAATAACTTATCTCTTGAAGTGCACCATCAAAAACAATCATGCGGAGAAATGCGAAGCATGCATTTCACGCAGAAACCATAATCAGTCACAGCTAAACACAAACAATCGCCAATCCACTATGCTTCGTCCTGAACAGCGAAAACCTGAAATAGATATCTCCAAACAGTCTTCACAGCATCTTAAAATCTCATCAACAAATTATCCACATACAGAGTATGCGAAGCAATATACTCGACGTTGATTACAGAAAACAGTCACTAATGACAGCAACAAGAAGTTGACATCAATGACAACCACGCCAACACATCCATACTGATTCCTTAATTACTCATTCTGCTTAATTTTCCAACAGATAATGTCGTGCCGTTTGCATATTTTGTACTCTATTGGGTTTTGCAGCTTTATTTCAGCCATGAGAGTGTACAATAGCCTGAGTGGGAAGTCTACATAATATATTAGCTGAAATCTCATCATTATTAGCATTTCATAGGCACTTGGATGAAATAATGTGTTTTACAAGTCCAATGAAGCATGGGAAATATAAAAAGTTTATTTGGTATCATATATCCAAGAAATGCCAAGCATTGTGAAATTTGCATTTTTACATCATTCGCGGACAATATAAATGTGAGTCTAATTGTTTTAGAACACAGTGCTAAATTATAGTATTTGGTCTTCATTAATTTTAGTTGGCATATTAATTTTTAACTTAACTTTATACTTATGCAGATTAAGACTAACGCTATTTATCTTAATTTTGAACTTTAAATTTTCATCTCCTATAGCATGCATCTGTGTGGTATTTTGAACTTACATATATGATTTTTATGACTTTATTACAAACATATTCAAAATGGACCCAGCTCCAAAATATTTATTTGCCATACTAGTGTATATATTCATACCGATCCCAAATTCTGATTTGGTAACTCAAATGGGATAGAATTTATGTATGCCAAAACTTCTATTTAAAGTCTGATGTATAATCCCTAAAGCTTCCTTCAACAGCGTCAGAGCTTATGATTCACATATCAGCAAGGTAGATAGATAATGATTTCTTGGAAAACTTGTTTCCCTGAGAATTACAATTCCCTGCCAATACTCAGTTTCTAAATGTTGTAGAATGTAAACTTCATGTGATTTGATTCTGAAAAAATAGTGATTTCTTGACAAATTCCTGATCTTGCAAGGAGTCCATTCTTGCAAACGGTTAAATGAACAATATGCATTCTTGTGCAAATGACAACCTACCCATGCACTTTTCATAGTGCATGTGTATCCTATGATGCATACGGACACTGAAATCTTGTGTTTTTTCCCCTTTCCAGATGACCCCTGGCATATTTTACCACGTAATATCATTATTTGGGAATGACCTCCCTGTTAATCTTGATTATTGAGTCAATGTTTATGACCCATATTTCATGGGCAGTGGTTCAAAAGGATCCATCTCTTAAGAGCTTGAATGTTCCTTGACACTAGTTGCAGGTCAGCAATCTTAGTTCTACAGTTCTAATGCACTTAGCCACAGGGCTTTCCCCACAATCAGGATTGCTTCAGTTGCTACTCCATTTGCAAAGCCTCTATAAGAACTGTGCCTTAAAATCATTCATTTGTAGAGCTCTTTGGCTCTTTCTTTTTTTATCAATGTGGCGTTTCTGCAGTACAGCGCTGTGAAGTATTTGTTTTTCAGAAACGATCTGTGCATTAACATTGTATTATTGAATCAATCTTAATGTCATGTCTTTAATGAGCATGAATGATTGACTTGGCTTATTGCATTTTTTTAATGCTATAGTGTTGAATCATCTAGATTAGTCTTGACTCTTAACCATGGAATTTCCTCCAAAATCAGACTATCTTAACTTACATATCCCAATTGATTGCTTCAGCAAGTGAAGATGAACCATTCATTTTGGAGACTTCTAGCTCTTGTATTTTATCCATTCAGTGCAAACACAGTGCACCATTAATAAGTTTGATTGCAATAGATATATGCATTCTTTTTGGAGCCCTCTAGCTCTTCTATTTTATCCATTCAGTGCAAATACAGTGCACCATTAATAAATTTGATTGCAATAGTTATATGCATTCTTTTTGGAGTCCACTAGCTCTTCTATTTTGTCCATTCAGTGCAAATACAGTGCACCATTAATAAATTTGATTGCAATAGTTATATGCACTGTTACCTTTCCCAGCTTGAAGGAGAAATCAATCAAATGCATTTTGGTTGGCAAGAGTCTTCTCTCTTTTCTTCTTATTTATCTCACATTCGTTTTTCTTTACAAGCACTCACTGGAGGTCCTGTGATAGAGTTATGGAATACCTTTGATTTAAACGGTGAATGCCTCAAAATATTGGACATTTCATAACTGCGCCTGAATTTTGTTTTGTCCTAGATTTTTTGTGAATAATTAAATGGGTTGCAAATGGTGCTTTTTGGCAGAAGAATTAAATGATTTTTTTTATATAAACTCTAATTGTTATATTTAGCTCATCATCATACAGATAAAGCCAAACAAAATAATTTGAAAGTATTTACAAATTTCCAGTGTTCCTTTAATCATCGGTATCTATTTCTTTTTGTTTTCTTCTACAGCAAAAGATGAAACAGGACTTTGCAAGCATGATTGCTTCATATTTGCAGCAACCAATAACTCGATGGCCCTTTTTTGTGTTCCTTGGAGGTGCAATGTTTTGTCTTCTTGCAAGCAGCACATGCCACCTGCTTTCATGCCATTCAGAACTACTTTCCTATATCATGTTACGAGTTGATTATGCTGGAATTGCTGTATTGATAGCTACTTCATTTTATCCTCCAGTGTATTATTCATTTATGTGCAATCCTTTCTTCAGGAATATGTATTTATCTGTCATTACTTTGATGGGAGTGGCTACTACCCTTGTATCTTTGTTGCCGGTTTTTCAAAGTCCAGAATTTCGCACTTTTAGGGCATCATTATTTTTTGGCATGGGAGTATCTGGCACTGCACCTATTCTCCATAAGCTGATACTTTATAAGGATGAGCCTGTAGCTCTCTATACTACTGCATATGAAGTTGCCATGGGTGTTTTCTATGGCCTCGGAGCATTGGTGTATGCACTGAGAATTCCTGAGAAATGGATGCCTGGAAAATTTGATATTGCTGGTAACAGCCACCAGCTTTTTCATGTACTTGTAGTTATAGCTGCCTACACACACTACAGAGCTGGCCTTCTATATCTTCAATGGAGGGATGCAAAGGGGTGTTGAATATTTGCTTAGACATTGTTGTTAAAACTTGTATTATATTTCCTAATAACAGACTTTGTATATAGTCTGCATGCCTTTCCCATATTAATAAGGCTTTAGATTATTGAATAAAACAAGAGTGATGCATGTTTGAGGCCTTTGATCTACTCTTGAATATTTTATCAGCAATTATTGAAATTAAAAAAATTCAAAACTTAATGGATTTGAATGATGCGTTATGTCTTGGAGGTTATGAATCTATGATGGTATTGGCTTTATCCTTGAAGAGGGCTATTGGTTAACTTTTCAATGTGTTTGTACGTCTTTTGTAAATTCGTTCTTAGTCGCCTTGCAAAGTAATAGAAAAACCGAGTCTGCTAGAGTTCAGTGATTATGAGGAGCTATTTAATGGAAGAGGTACCTATTCTTTCGAATTTGGTGACATTTCTTGAAATGAAACTCTTCTGTGTTTATTACTTCTAGATCATCTCAGCCCCCTCAGTCTCGCTTTAGATGGAATTGGTTTGCTGTGGTTTAGCATCAGCAGCCTCCTGATATCTTAGGGCAAATTTATATGTTGGTCTTTTTCTCTGTTCCCAGAGGTTCCTTGTCTTTGGATGCTAAGATATCTTAGAGCATTATTCAATTCCCTCCTAGAGTTTCTCTGCCTGGTCCTTTCGGCCCTGTAGATTTACCCAAGAGCATTCTCAGATCTTGCAGTGGCCCTTTCATGGTTACAGACCATGAAGCTGTTTGTTCATTGGAATACCATGAGAGTGCTGGTCTGCAGTAATGTTCTTCTACTTTGATCTTCTTGAGTAAACTGTTTTATTGAGGAGTCTTTGCTTCACACAGGTATTTGTGCATCTGCCTCTTTCATTTGGCTTGGGATTTTACCGTTCTAGTTTATCCTCACTTGTTTTGTTTGCTTCACATTAGTGCATAAAGTTTAATGAATTTTCCTAACCTGGTACCTTCTTGTTCATGTTCTCCTACACGGTCTCTTTAAAATGTCATTCCACGTTCAAAAGGAGAACATGTTCACAAATTTTTTTTGTACTCAATAAAAAAAAAATATTGATGGGATGCAAACTACAAAGGGGTAAAATTAGTTTAGGGCATGCTAAAATCTCGAAGGCATAGGCAACACTCTTGTTTAGAGCATGGTGAAAATCTGTTAGCAGCAAATAGTAACTAACGTTTTTGTAAATAAGTATCTCCCTCAATGAAGTTGTGTAAACATTAGAAAACCCTATTCTCTGAAAAAGTTTGCATGTGTGGAGGAAAAATGAATAATTTGCATGTTAGATTATCTCCAGTGTCAATACAATGTGCATAAAGCGTCTGCGAGTATAGATATATATATTCCCCTTCCTAACATTTTATCCATTAGAATGGATCTCTATAGTGTTTTGATTTGTCTTGTAGATCTTGTTTATCTGCTCGAGTTCTTGATTGAGAATAATGTCCACCCACGTTCAATGATCACAATGAAATCTTCATACATTTAACAATATAGTAACCTTAGCCCGTTTGGTTGCTAGAATTAGAGAACACTGGATTTGTCTAATATTGGAATTTGTCAATTCAGGAAGTTTTAAGTCTGGAAAATGGTTGGAACCATTTGGTTCCCTTGGAATTGGAAGATGAGTGAGAAGATGCATTTTCTGCATTTGGTTCCATAAAACTGAAATTGGAATAAGGTTAGTTTTTTAATTTTTAAATTTAATTTGTTTTAATTGACTAGAGTAGTTGAAGCCCTAAAGACCCAAATGAGACCCAAATGGTAGAATTTTCAATTTTAATTCAACACAACATGGACTTCAAATTTTATCAAATTTGATTTACCCATTTAAGTGGAATTGGAATTCATTTTCCTATTCCACCTTTTTAGATGGAAGATTCAAATCCAGGGGTTGAGGGTAAATGTGAATTAACAAATCCCTATTCCTTTTTAATATTTTGAATCCAAACTTAGAAGATGTCAATTCCAGAATTTGACAATGTCAATTCTGGATCAATTTCACCAAACAAACGGACTACTTTTCTCATTCAAGTGTTAAACTAATGCTTGTTGGAACAAAAAAGAAAAGAAAATAACCTACCAAATTTTAACCAAGATGGATTGATTTAGATATCTCTCAATAAAACCAAAGCATCGAATTGATTTTTCATTTAACATGATTACCAAAGCATCGAATTGATTTTTCATTTAACATGATATCTAATGAGCACAATCAATAGATGTGCAAAGAATAAAACTCAACACTGCAAGAGGTTCGTAAGGGACAAACAAGTTAAAATCAATAAGAATCCAAAAATCTTTATTTAAATGCTTAAGAGAAAATACATAATTACTTCGTTGCAGAAAGACAAAAACAAACTAATAGGTGAGGCTTCTATAAGACAAAAGAATAGTTCGTTGAAATAGGATTCAAATTCATTTGCTCAAATGAACGTATTTTGCTAACTTATAGAAACAGAAGAGAAATGTTGTTGTGCCGTTTGCGATCTTTTTCCTTTCCAAATTGATAATGTTCAAGAATTGGTCTTTATCTATGTGTATTTCATCTAGATAAATTATGTTTGTTCTTTAGATAATAATATTATAGTGTTTGTCTTAAAACTTTGATAATTTGAATTGTACAAAATTATCCAAGAACTGAAAAAAAACAAGAAATTTGGATTAATGACATAATATTTTCATTATACATGTGGAAATGAATCAAATTATTTATACTTGAAATTGTGTATATATTTGTATCAACATCAAAACATGACTATGGCATAAAACAAATTCAACGTGTCTCAATTATCATAAAAGATATGATTATCGCTTCAATTTTTCTTTTTCATAGAGTGAGACCTAGTTTGGAAGGGATGGTGAATTGTTTATCTTCAAGTGGGAGAAATTCTCATGCTTTAATTTGATTTTTTCTTAGATTGTTGATTTAAAGGTTCAAATTAGCTTTGTTTTAGCCATCATGAATATACACAACTAGGATAAATGAGTAGTAAAATTGTACCTTACAATCTCCATAATAGAATATTGTTGAAAGTAGAGCCTCCTCTCAAAAAAAAAGAAAATATAAAAATTACAAGGTGCAAGTACAAATTTTACAGGATTAAATGTTTAATCAATCATTTATGTAAATAACACCAATTTTACAAATAGCTTGCCAAAACAAGTTTTTGATATGATAATTAAAACTCTACACACATATCTTGATTTCAATGTAATGGGCAAAATATATGCCCTATCAAAAAATACAAATAAAAAGGAGCTACAAGCTACAATTATATTCATAAACACCCCACAAAACTACGGGAAATTTATTAGAAAGATTTTAACACCTATAAGAAGTCAAAAACTTGACATTATGTGCCAGAATTATGTAAAAACAAATTACCCCTTTTAGGAGTATTATATAGGCCCTTATAGCTCTATGGTGGCCATATGGCAAATTCACTTAATTGGGCAACAATTTAGGTGGTGCCAGGGTAGAGAAACAAGTCTTGCGTAAAGTTTAGGTCATGGTGCTGGTGGAGAGAAGTGTCACACCCAATAGTGGTGTCAAACAATGATGGAGTTTAATACCTCAAGGGCATGACATTAACTAGGGGGCTTGTGCCCCCACAAGATCAATTCCTTTGTTGTATCTAATAAGAGTATGAGTTGGTGAATGATACTCTATACCATACAAGATTTAACTAAAGATTATAGCCACCCAAGATCTAGGAAGTTGTATGACAATACAATAGATATTGAATATGAGAGAATAATGTTATTATAGCAAATGACAAAAAATGATAGATTATAATGGTTTTGAGATTACAAAGAAAACCCCTTGGTTATATAGGCCAAGGCAAGACATAAGATTGCATAAGATAATGAAATGTGTCTTAGTCTTATGACTTGATACGTAAAATGATAACTATCTTTTGCGTACTCCATGTAAACATAAGTAACTAGTATGAATATGACCTAAGTCATGAAGTATTTAGGTTAAAACATGTTCTACTTGAACACCTCCCTTAAGTGCAACTTAGGAAACATGTACTAGATGCACTAATGCAACGATACAAAATGGGTCCTAGCTACTAGATCATGGTAGACACCCATGGAAAAGTTTAGTCCTCATAAATATAGAAAAGGAAAAAACCTAGTAGAACAAAACTCCTCAAAAGAGATAAAATACAAGAAAAATACTCTAAAACATGAGATGGAAAAACCCCATGTGAAGAAAACACCCCCAAAAGAGAGAAGAAGAAGAGTGACTATGCAATCATCCTTAGAGTATAGTCTCATACAATGATGGTAGATGAGTGATATTGAACATTGAAGATGATCTAATCTCATCAAACAACATTACTCTTAAAAAGAAACAAAATGAAGGTTGTTTGAAAGATGTCTTCCCATTAATAAAATGAAGACGAGGGAAGAAAGATAATGTGTAATGTCTCTAAATTCTTCTCAAATGTCCCCATGTTGATGCTGACATTTATCACAATTAAGTTAGGTCTTTTAGGCCTAGCTAATGAAGATGACAATCTAGATTCTAGTGGAGATGGATGAAGAACATAATCCAAAGACAAAAATATCAACTTTGAAGATAGATATATCTTCTCTGAATGTCACTGAAAAGGATTCACACTCATGTCAAATTGTGATGAATGATCATGTAGAGAATAAACAAGGGGTTTGAATGCTCGCTCACATCAACTAAAGAAGAATCATCTCCATAAAAGAGAATATGAATACAATCAATGGTATCTCCCCAATATGAGATGTGGGATGAACATTTCATATGCGTAGCCACCCAAGATCTAAGAACTTTTATGAAATCACAAGAGAAATCAACTACGAGAGAATAATGTTATTTTGTCAAAGGATGCAAATATATGATGATAATGGATTGACTAGATTACAATATTTTTAAGCTTACAATGATAATCCCTTGGTTATATAGGCCAAGATAAGACATAGAATTTCATGAAATTATGACTTGAGACAAAGTGATAATTATCCTGTGTACCCTAAGTAAACCTAACTACGTGAACCCTTAGTAAACTTAAGTACCTAGTGTGAATAGGACCCAGGTTATGAACTAGTTAGGTAAGACACCCTTCACACCAACATTTAGGAATCAATCATATGCAAGGTGACATCTGACATTAGTCTTACACAAGTACTATACCCTACACCAAAAATAAATAAATAAATAAATAAACAATTACCTCCCCTTCATGTGATGATACAAAGCCTATATAAAGGTGATGCAAAGGTGGTATAGTGCATGAATCAAGATGACATAGGCATACTATAGTACACGATTTTATGATCATACATATCCGTATAGGTAATACATAATTTTGTATAGCCTCAAATAGATGCCCTCCAAAAACCTTTGTACTACATTATCTCAAAATCTATCACGCCTTATATGAAAATATAGATTTTTGGGTTTTATGAGCATAACCATGAGGGGTTTCTCTAAAATGAATCATATGAAAGTAGGTTTCCAAAACTACTATAAATTCAAGACTATTTGGGAAGGTATTTGTAATTGTGGTCTAATACCATGTTGGAGCAACTAAGATCAACTTACAAGATCCAAGATATTTTGCAAAATAATTTGTACAATAATTATGGTACCATATAAATTATGTAAAATATACAAAAAAAATCCTCACCTTAACCAATTCTAGATGTGTGCTCTCCATTAAATGGTATTTCATTTTAATAGCTCTTAGATATCATATTTAACAATTTTATTTGTATCAACTCTTTCATTAGTTGTTCATAGTTTAATCAGATATTTAAAAATGTTTTTTTATTCACATATGAACTCATCTAATTTATGATTACAATTAGTACTTTCAAAATAAATAGATTATCTTATCTCATTAACCACTTAAATAAGAAAAAAAATTCTCTTTCCTTTGAGTGAAACCCATTGGATCAAATTGGTTCTCTCAAATTATATATAACCCATAGGGATCAATTGAAAAATAGAATGCTTGAATTGTTGCAAAATAATTTTTATAACACATAGGAATTGGCTACAAAGAAACTTTTGTTTCTACTTCCAAGTAGCATATAGTTAGAGTGTTCTCTTGTTCTTAGAATGGATGGAAAGTGCATTATATGGATGTTAAATGTTACCTTCTTGAATGGAGACTTGTAGGATTAAATCTTTTCATATTCTAACGTGTGTAAGTTAGTTTAATTATTATATGGACTCAAGGTGGAACCTTGAGCATATTATACAAAGATTAATAGCTATTTGAAATAAATTAGTTTTTATTGAAGAGAATTAGATTATACTCTTCATATTTAGGTTCAAAGGCATCACATTTTTATTTCAATTTTTTTATATGGATGATATTCTTTATATAAATAAAAAAAAAATCATAAGGATGGATAAGAATAAATATAGATCTGACATTATAAGTTTTTGCATTTTACACTATCGCTTATGAATTTAAGTGGTTCAATGTGAGAATAATAATTTAATTTCTCAATCTAAGTATATATTAGATATACTCTATAAGTTTGATAAAAGATGTTCAGTTTTTTCTTATAATAATGCAAAATAACTTGAAGTTATATAAAGATGACAATGATTCCAATTTTTAATGTCCATTTTCATTATGTCCATTATCAATAATATCATTCTTGCATCTTAATGCAATTGTCTTGTCATTATCTTGTGGAAGTTATCTTAATACAACTATTTGGATATTACCATTACATCCGAAAGGCTGTTTGGGTGAAAATGACCCTTGTGTTATTTGTCAGATTATTCTTTATATTTCTCAATCAGGTCTATAGAACAGTCCAAGATCAGATACGACATATTCGGGGAACCAAGATCAACACATTCCAGCAATCCCCTCCGGAATCGGCTTGCTAACGTTTGGAGAGTCTGTATATATATATATATATTTGCAAATTGCTACCAAGCGGGTAGCACCCATTAAATTAAATCAAAATTGAATTACATAGTTCAGAATAGATCACCCTTAAAAGGTGCCAATTAGTCATATTAGTCATATGATAGGAAACAAAAGAACTAAGAAAGAAGCGGAAGCCACAGAGGCTTTAGAATGAAAGATAAAGTCCAAATCCGGGCATGAAGAAGAGAAAGACCAAAAAATACTACCGGTGACACGCCAAGCCTTACCATGCCTCCAGATATCATATTGCCGGGCATAAAGCATTAAAAACTCCTGGAGAAACATATGGATCCAAAGTGCCAACCATACATCGAGACAGTTAATCCCAAAGCAATTTATATCCACAACAACATGCCTATAGACATAAAAAATAGTGAAACCCTGCCCACAACCCACTGTTGGTTGCAGAGAATATTAGAGACCACCACCCGATTTGTTTTCCACAGAATGCCCAGGTCACCCGAAGCACCAGAAGAAACATTGAATTGACCACTCCAACATAAAATGTAGAAATTAATCGCAAGCGTCCCCAGAAAGCTTGGAATCTGGAATCAGAAAGATGTCGCATGCAAGGCGATGGAGTTGATCCCTAACATGTAAATTTTGTTAGGGGCATTTCAGCCCCTAACAATCCATGTCACCATTATCATTTGTTACCCGAATAGAGAGCAGCCCCCTTCGAGCGCCTAAGGTAGGATTTAATGGAGGCTTGATCACCAATCTGGGCTTCCTCCTCGCGCTTCTGTTTATTAGTCTTTCTGCCACTTCTTTTGCGCACAGGATCTGTGAAAAACTCGAAAGGAAAATTGTAGAGCTGAATCCAGATCGGCCCATCATAAGGATCAGATGCTGCCGGGTTGAAGAGTGGTACCCACTCCTACACATAGCTGTGTTGTGTGTCGATCTTCGAAGATGACTAACCGGGAATCTTATCCCATCATGCCTTCCCCCAAAAAACGATGACGAAGTATTGCAGACGAAAGAAAAAGAGCCCTAGAGCTTCACAACCCCAGTTGTCATGTATATAGAGCCGTTATTTTACACACATATATATATATTCTGAAAATCAACACCCACTTACCAATGTGGGATAATTCTCCATGATTTGGCAAAATAACCGGCCGCCTCGAGAATTTGTCAAAAACAACAATCACGAGCGGGGAACCTGCAATAGAAAGCCTACGCACACGAGACCCACCGTTGGCATACATCAGATCGCCGATGGGAACTTCTAAATGGAGCCTCTCAACAAAGCCCTTTTCTTTGTATAAACCTCCATGTGCTACATGATTTAAAATCCGTGAAGCTTTGTTCATCCATGAATGTGGGGTAAAAATTGAGACCTACATCCACCCTCGGGTTCTTCCCTAAGCGCCACCTAGGGCTAGCGGTGCCCCCAAAAATCCCACCCACCTCTACCAACTGACGAACCTCCACAGTGGGACCTGCATGCCCAGATCCGCCAAGTTCCAAGTGTTAGGTCTTTTTTTTGCAGGTTCTTAATATAGTGTGAATGCTTAAACCTTATATTTCCAATTTAACTCATGCAAGAGCAAGCCTAATTGATGAGGACTAATTCCTCCTCCTACTTTGAGATCCACAGGCTCAGGGGGGTGTACCTTCAAATGATTACTGATTCTCAGTATATATTATAGTGGATTAGAGATTTCACTGATTGGCTAGTTGTATTTTACTGTATCAATTGATAAAACACCTTACAGATGACAGTAATTAACTTAATACAGAACTTTACAAGCCAAATTATGATCTTGACAATGACAAACATCAGTGAGATAAGGATTCTCATTCTTCTTCCTTTTGGAGTTCTCTGAACCTAGGAGGGCTAACCTAGTGATTCTCTCTTTAAGGAATCAATAAACTGAATTGTATTCTCTAATACAATTGCTTAAACATATATATTATTTGTAACTGAAAAATGAATGATTGATTGTTTTAATATTGGATGATGATTAACTGCTTGCCAAACCCTAAACCAATGCCTAATTCTTGGGAAAAAAGTCAATATCAAATATAAATCCACAATAAAATGATTAATGCAAAACACATGCAGTTTAGATAGAATGTCTTACAAACTACCCTTTCACTCCCACACCCTTGTTATTAGATCCTTAAACCAATGTTTAACTCTCTGGAATCACCTGTAAGAATTACTCCTTCCTTGAAATAACTCACAAGTAATTGCACAACCACCTTGTAACTGGTATATCTAAAATGCCTTGCAAATTAAACATACAAGAGCTTGAATAGAAATATAAAGAGACAACACAAGATATAGAACAAAAACTACAATGTATTTTATTAATATGTTATTGCTTCAAATACATTCAATAGACAAAAAACACAAAGCTCAGACAAAATTGAGTAGTCTGCCTTGCAATTATATATTTCACCACACTTAAAAAAATGTTACATCTTGCTATATAAAGAGTCTCAGCCATCTTGGAATCCTTAAAGACTAAGGATACAACAAGCTTCAGATGGCTTTAGACCTAACCCTAAAAGATACTAGAAGACAAAATACAATAAAACCTTAAGCGGTGGAAAGACAAAATAGGAACACGATCATATTTTATCTTCAAATCTTTTGATAGCTAGCACCTTTGTCTATTGATATTTTGGATAGCCTCTAATAGTTATTACGAGATCTAGTGACCGCCACTACAGGCTAACTTACACTAGTCTTTCCGATGACTAACCTCCCCGTGCTCAAAGATCAGGTGCTAGGTGTCTCTCTACTCCTCGTCCAGTATGTCTAGGTCAACTGTTGTAGGTTTCTTTTTCTTGGGCTTGGTGAGAAAATCTCATGCTACAACGTCTGCCTCTGTAGGCCAATTAAAGCCTTGAATGCTTTCAAATTGTGCCTTCTGTCTCTCCCATTTGGCATCTGTTATGCTTTTGACATCTGTAACAAACTTATTGAAGTCTGTTTTAGCCTTAAATGCCTCATCTAAGGTTTTATTGAACCTTTCCATATCAAATTCATTATTGTCAAATAAATGCCTCTTTATTAGGCAGTAATGCATCAAATTCTCCTCTCCATACCTCTACTTCCTTGATCTGATCATCTTCTCCCTTTATTAGAGGAACAAATTTATTGTAATCTGAGCCAAACATGTTGACTCTGGCTTCAATCTGATTTTCCTTGCCCTTGAAGAAAGACAAGGTTACCCCAATTTGCTCAATCTCCTCACAGACTTGTGTTACAATTTTTGGGAGGTCTTCCCTAAGTGGTTGTAGGGATGCTAATCTTTCAAATAATTTTGTCCTTACTGACCAGGTCCCAAAATAGGGATTCAAAGTTGAAACATAATTAGTTACCTCTATCTGCAGACCAAACAACTTATTATAAGCACCATGTACTAGATCAACTTTGTCTTTCAATATATTGATCTTATGTTGTAATATTTTCAATAAGGCTTCCAGAGCCACTTTATTCTGCTCACTATCCTTCTGCTCTGTTTCCTTGTCAATATCCCCTGCATCCTCTATTTGTACTGTTTGTCTCAGGGATCTCTTGTAACTTCACATTCATCTCTGCTACTAGCTTCTCCAGTACATTGATCTTAATCAAGCCTAGCTCTCTATCCTTCACCACAATTCTTACTTCATCAAACAACTTTTGATATATTTTAGACATGTTCAGCTTTTGCTTCATTTAGATGAGAAAAGTGAGTGAGAGCCTGTGAAACTTCCAAATAGCCTGTGTTTTGGATGGACCATATGATTTTGTCTCCATCCATCTTTTCTTGTACATTTATCAATGATGGCTTTTGAGTCTCGGGAGCTAGAGCCCACATGGCTAAGGTTTGGGATTGTGCATTGTATCCACATCCTTTAATCAACTCCCCCACTTGTGTCTCTTAAGACAACTTGATATTTGGATGCCTCCTTATTTGGTCAACGATGAAAGCTGAAGCCAGATCCCATCCCTCTACAAGTAGCATGCCACTAGATTTAACTAACTGTCTAGCTTCATCTGGGGTCATATTTTCTGGCTCAAGATCATATTCTTGCAGAGCCTGCAAGGCTTCACTTGTTACTACATCTCCTCCTGCCAATTGCAACTGTGACCCCACTTGTTGTTGTTTTGCCCATATGAGAAAGTCCTTGAATTCTTTGGTTTTTATAAAGTTGTCATCATTCAAGAATTTTTCTTGTTGTAGCTCCCTTTCATCTTGACACAATAAGAGAGGTATTTCAACATTTTCTTTTGTATCCTTCTCTTTTCTTTTTTCCTCTTCTGTACCTTAACATCAGAAGGCTCCCCTGTTTCCACTTTTTGCTTCTTCTTGGGAGGTTCAACAACTACATCAGGCTCTTGCCGTTGAGTCAAATCCATTATATTTTCCTCTGTTTGAGGTGGCTGATCCATTGGTGGAGGGATATGTACTGAATAGCTACTATCACTATATTCTGAAGAAGAGTGTTTGTTTGGGCCTCTGTCCTTATCCTCTATTTGCTCCTCTAGCTGGTTGCACAGTGTTCCATAAGACTCAATCATCTTATCCAGCCTTTGTAAATAAGGCATATCAGGGAAGTAACCCTTGTTAGAAACACTGAGGGGGGGGAGGGTGAATCAGTGTTTGTCTATTAATTATATTTCAGCACTTTAAACATAAATCAAAGATACATTCAATGAAGCTTAATACAAGAACTCATAACACATGATATGTTTACGGGGAAACCTTGATCAGAGGAAAACCCCGGTGGGAATTAGTACCCACAAATATTGCACTAGTATAATGAACCTGTTAAAGTTCCTTTGCCCTGTTAGGAGCAGTCTTTACAATCCAAGTACAATGACCCTGTTAGTAGTCTATTACAAAACCCTGTTAAAGGTATATGGCTCACTGCCTGAGCTCACTGCCCAATAAGATGAAGGCTACAACCTTTTGATAGTTGATATACACTATATCAAAAATGAACTGCTGTGATGACACTGTTGTCTGATCAGTTCTGTTTATGCGTTGATGCTCTTACTCTCTTAAAGAGCTTTATCTCATACTAACTCCATTATACTGCTCTTCTATATCTTTCTCATGCATATCTTTCGACACTTGTAATATACATTTACATTACATATTTATATGTTCATGTCCGAATAGACACGACTCAAAACAAGACTATAGTTGGCCCTAAAAACATAATACACAACGCTTCCAAACTAGTTGGCTTAAGCGTGTTTACAACAATACTAAATACATTATTACAAACTTATAATCAAAGGTGCTTGGCCTTTACACAACAAAATAATTTATGCTGATCCAAAAACTGAAGTCGGCTACAAGCTCTGTTTCCTGAACTGTAGTAGTATTGTTATTCTTGTATCTTCTCTGTACTATCATTTTGTACCATGCGCGTCTGGACTTAGTATGTATACATCACATAGAACATATATCTGAACACACATACTCTGATTCGATCTCTCGCACGTGCGCCGATGTGCTGATCGCTGTATATCTCTGTCTGCCCTGTTTTCCATACTTAGTCATTTTATCTTCTAAGTTATCTTTGACAGAAACTTATTATGACTTTGTTGCCATAATGACAACACAAAATAAGTCATGTGTCCTCTAGGAGTCAACTTGCCAACAATCTCCCCCTTTGTCATTAATGGCAACAAAAGAATGTGGCCAAGTTTCTCAAAATGACTTAAAACACAAAATAAATATATATCATTGCATCTCTTAACATATATATATTGTTCCCCATATATACACATTCTCTATATACATTACTCCCCCTTTGACATTAATGACAAAGGTGTCCAAAACTTGTAAGTCTCTAGATACTTACTCCATGTAAACATCTGGGTACACAATCTGAAGAGATTGGATCTCTTTTTGCCAGAATACCTTCATTGCATCAACTATCTGAAGATGCGCACATAAGGCATATGTCAGCTTCTCCATCTTTATCAAATCCATGCAGGGACCTTGATCATATGTCACAATGGTGGCATCAATCTATTTTATGTTCTCATTCAGAACTGCCAGAGAGGGCGCAAGTGCATTTCTCAATTGAGTTTGTCTGACTCTTATCTTACTGATCTCCAACTTAGCCTTTTCAATCTTGTCCAACTGACCTTGATAGACATTGTTACACATGTTCATGTCTTGCGTGGATGTCTCAACTAATTTTCTAATACTATCCACCATGATCTCTGCCTCTTCTATCTTTTTGATATGTTTAGAGGTGAACTTTACTCTGTCCATGTAGTTTGCTATAACCTTCTTACCTTTTGCTGCCAATTCTTTCAATATAGTTTCCCCAATCTTTAAAGATTTTAAGTCTAAGGTAAAATTCTATACCAATTCATTCAATCTCTCCTTTTTATACTCATCTTCTGCAATTCTAGTAGCAGAGTCTACTAGGTTTGTAAAGTGTGCTTTGAAGCTTGTTAGAATGCTGTCGACATCTTCAACTGGTTGAATTTTGGCTACCTTCTTGTCTGCAGGCACTAGATCATTCAAGATGTTTACTGATTCCAAGAAAAGAGGGTTCCTCATAACCTGTTTTTCTTTGGCCTTTTCCATAGCTAGAATGTTGATCTTCATTAAGTCCTCTTCTCCACACGCATCTAGACTTGCTGAGTCAGGAGTTAACCTTGACAACAATGAAGTAGATGGTAAAGTGGATGGAGTGATTATAGTATTTTGACTGTTATCCATGCATTCACTCTTTACTAGTATCTCCTTGATTGGTGTTTGAGTATCTTTCTCTTTATTCAAGTCTATTGGATCATTGGAGGGAACTTCATCTTGTTGTACAAATGTATCATCAGTGCACATCTCTTCAGTGCTTACAAATGCTTTATCAACTTTGTCCATGTCATTGTCAGATGCTGTGATGGATATCTTGATATTATCAACCATTATAGTATCTTCTGAGTCTTTTGTTGTATCAATAGTTATTGACACTGAGGGTGCTGAAACCTGTGGACCTGTCATAGGTGCATTTTGAATCACTGGTTCTGTAACCTGTTTGAGAGGAGCTGGAGTTACCTTAGTTGTAGGCGCCGTTGATGGATACATGTGTCTATCCATAAACAGTTGTGTAAAAGATTTTTCTGTCTCTTTTCCAACTAACTCATATTCCTTGTTCATAATATGAAGTGTTCTTGTCTTAGTTCTTAGATGAGGCTTCACCAGATCTAACAGAATTGCCTTCTCATCATGTGAGCATACAAGGAGAATATTATCCAATGTTTCTTCTCTTATCCTCATGTCTTCCTCAATTGCATGTCTCTTCATTATTTCCAGTATGTTCCATAACTTATCAGGTATCACTGTCTTAAGTTCTATAATTGATTTCTTGAACTTAATCATATGAGAGATGATCATAGAATGTATCTCAGTTTTATCAATCTCTTGATACTTTTCATAGACCTTAGCAAGCGTGTCTAGTCTACCTTCATTAAAAATCATGTTCTTTAAGACATTTAGACTAGGTTTGAATCCTACATTAGGAGGAGCTTGAGTATTTCTTACTGTGCTCCGTGTAGTTCTTGAGGATGGGTGACCTGTGGGCGCTTCCTTCCTTCCTCTAGACTTCTTGCTTGGTATAGAAGGTGGAGATGAGTCTAGGTCAATGGTGGTAGAGGGCGCAGAGGTGCTCTCTACTTTCTTCTTCTTCTGGATGTGATCAGTCTTCTCAAGTTATTTTGCAATCTTAGCTTCCTTGGCTTTATCTAAGTCTTCTTGAGTGATTCCATGAACTCTTAGGATACTAGATGTAATTTTGGATGCCTTCCTTTTGTTATCAGCACTGTATAATACAAAATCAACTTTATTAGTCTTCTCTCTGTAAGTGCCCCACCTGGGCTCATTAGGATCTTTGGGCACAGACAAGAGAACTTGTGCATATCCTTCCAATACATGTTCCCCCACTTCATACCCAAGTGGATGAATCCATTTGGTTCTAGGTTCAACTGCCTCCATACAAGTGCAATTTGTTTCTACCATGAAGCATACGGTCTCCTTATATTTATCAACTATCTTCTCAGATAATCTGAACCTTTTTTGCATCTTGATCCTGAATGTTTTAATATCCATGTCCATGGCATCTTTCATACTGCTCTCTGATGTGGCTTTAAGTGAAATCTGAGACATTATAGGTTTTCTTCTATCTAGGTAAAGATTTGCAACCTTACCAACAATGTGAAAGTACAAGTAGATAATCAGAGACGCAAACCTAAATGTCTTGTTCTTGTCATGCTTGATAACTCGAATGTTGTTAATCAATTGAGCGCGCAATATCTCACATAGATTGTACTGAGTGTTATCCTTCACCATCCTTATTTCTGCTAGAACTGTGGTTGCTGACACACTATTTAGTCTGCTTGCATGCTGGAACTTGTAACCAAGTATCATAGTTAGAAGCTTTATATCATCTTCCTTGAGAGGATCAACTGTCATACAACGCTTGTCACTTCTTGATAAACAAACTTGTTCAACTTGCTTCTTGACATCCTTGCCAGTAGGAGGAATTGGTCCAGTCTTACGAAGTCCTGTTGATTCATGGATTAGGTCTATAGTGATTCAGACAGGAAACTCACCAATCCAGAAAAGATCATCATGTATTCTGTTCAGTAATATCTTCACCCATTCTGGCTCATAAAACTCGTGTGCATTGGAGTACTTAAATATAGGGTTATCAGTCAGATGCACAAATTCATCCTTGAATGAGTAGTCTGGTTTCATCATGGATCCCATAAGAGTAGCTATGTTGTGGTCTTCTACTGTTTCCTTCTTGTAGTAGATGTATGCGCGAATATCTTCCACGTGCATGACTCCGAGTGGAGTTTTGGAGAATGCTCTTTCAACATCATCTAGAATGGACTTGAATGGATGCTTCTTAAAGACAAATCTCTTCCTCTCAGCAGTGTCGAAAACAACTAGGGTTTCCATACTTACTTGGAACTTGATTAAGTAGGGTTTCACGATAATTCGAAACAACGCGACTGCTAGGGTTCCATTTCAACTTTTTATTCGTTTACTTAACCACCAAATCTGTTGTGCTTTCGTGCTTTGATGCTCAGTGCTCTTGTGCTCTCCAAATTCTGTAATCTCAAATGCAAATGTGAAGAAGATCGAACACTTACATCTTTTTATAAAAGTTATTGCATTTAATGTTTGCAACTGCACACAATTTTCACAGAGAGTTGTAAACTTTGTTCTGAATGGATTATAGATAATGCATGCATGCATACTGCATCCAACTATGATCATAAACATAATTTCATAGGCGCATACTCAAAGGTGAGTATACCAGCTATGCAGGGGTTCTGAGCTATAATAGCTCCCCCTAAGAACAAGAAGGTCTATTCAACCAAAAATAGAGGATGCGTCCACTGTGGATGCATTAACTACTTTATTCTCTGCATTGTCCTTCTTTACTTCAACCCAAATTTTGCTTGAATCATCTTTTTCTTGAACAAACTTGACTTCTCCTTCTTTAAATAGTGATTTCTTAGGATCCTCTTATTTTTGAGTTTTGGATCTACATAACCTTGAGATGTGTCCAGCCTTTCCACATGTGTGACAAATTATAGGAGGTATGATGTTCTTGTTCATCATGCTGCACTGCTTTGCTGTGTTTCCATTGTAGTTACATATCTGACATGTAATGTTCTGCAAATTTCTTTGAGGCTGATTTCTCTGATTGTTTTGATTCATTTTTCTCTGATTTTGCTGTGACTAATTTCTTTGATTTGTTCTACAATGTATAGCCTTGTGACCAAAATTATTACAGGAGTAACAATAACCATTGAAAGGTCTTACCTCTTTGCAATCTCTTTCCAAATGACCATGTTTATTACATGCATAACAAGTTCTGTTAACTTGCTTGATTTATCCTTTAGGTGGATCTGTTTTAATCTCTGCAACATTTTCAACTTTCTTTGCTTCTGAAGATGCTTCATGTGCTTTCTTTCTTTCTTCTAATGAATTGATTTCAACTTGTGCTACACTGTATCCAAGA
>MU225779.1:787704-806988 GCA_018584345.1 Thuja plicata
ACACTGAGAGGGGGGGGGGGTGGTGAATCAGTGTTTTTCTATTAATTATATTTCAGCACTTTAAACATAAATCAAACATATATTTAATGAAGCTTAATACAAGAACTCATAACACATGATATGTTTACGGGGAAACCTTGATCAGAGGAAAACCCCAGTGGGAATTAGTACCCACAAATATTGCACTAGTATAATGAACTTGTTAAAGTTCCTTTGCCCTGTTAGGAGCAGTCTTTACAATCCAAGTACAATGACCCTATTAGGAGTCTTACAAAACCCTGTAAAGGTATATGGATCACTGCCTTAGCTCACTGCCCAATAAGATGAAGGCTACAACCTTCTGATAGTTGATATACACTATATAAAAAATGAACTGTTGTGATGACACTGTTGTTTGATCAGTTCCGTTTATGCGCTGATGCTCTTACTCTCTTAAAGAGCTTTTTCTCATACTGACTTCATTATACTGCTCTTCTATATCTTTCTCATGCATATCTTTCGACACTTGTAATATACATTTACATTACATATTTATATGTTCATGTTTGAATAGATGCGACTCAAAACAAGACTATAGTCGGCCCTAAAAACATAATACACAACACTTCCAAACTAGTTGGCTTAAGAGTGTTTACAACAATACTAAAAACATTATTACAAACATATAATCAAAGGCACTTGGCCTTTACACACCAAAATAATTTACGTCGATCCAAAACTGAAGTCGACTACAAGCTCTGTTTCTTGAACTGTAGTAGTACTGTTCTTCCTGTATCTTCTTCGTACTATCATTCTATACCACGCATGTCTGGACTTAGTATGTATACATCACATAGAACATATATCTGAACACGCATACTCTGATTCGATCTCTCGCACGTGCGCTGATGTGCTGATCATTGTATATCTTTGTTTGCCCTATTTTCCATACTTAGTCATTTTATCTTCTAAGTTATCTTTGACAGAAAGTTATTATGACTTTGTTGCCATAATGACAACACAAAATAAGTCATGTGTCCTCTAGGAGTCAACTTGCCAACAACCCCCAAAAGGGATCCCTTTCTTCTTAAATTTTTCTCTAAATCCATCAGTTCTTGGAGCTTGTCATCTCTTCTCACAATTTCATCCTCCTCTGGGATGTTCCTTATTAGGTCCTCTTCTACAAATTGCTCACACACTTTAGTATTTGGGATAGTTGGTGTTAAGAGCTTCTTTGCATTGAATATAAAACCCTCTGTATCAATATACTTATATAGGGCTACACTCATCCTGAAGTGACCTAACCATCTGTTCACTGAATCATATGCCCTCTTGCCAATTGTGAAATCATAAACTTGAAATTGTCAAGGTGTGAATGTACCTTTTCTATGTGGAGCCAAATGCTCCTTATCAGTCAACATAAGTTTCCATATGAATTCCATAACATCAATTCTTGGTGGTACACGGTATGGTAGAATGCGTGGTGGCTGGGAGCAACCATAAACTCTAATCAAAGTAAAATCCCTATGATATTAGAATTCTCCCCAGTTGTGATCTCCATTCCACTTGTCAACAAACTTACAGGGCCTGAGAAGCTGTAGTACTTTAATTGGCAGTCTTGTCATATTGACTCCCAAACTACTTAACATGGGGTATACCATTCAGTTCTAGAAAGCACATAACTCATTCTCCCTAGATGTATAATTCCACACCCTCAACTAGAGTTGTATAGGGTGATTGACCTTGATAGAATCTTCTAGGTCTCAAATTGGGCTGGTCCATGATATTTAAGTTAGAGACTAAAATCAAATGCATCAATAAAGAATACTGCAAAAATTTAGGGATGGATTCCTTCTTCTGGATGTCTACAAACCCTTGATGCATTCTGTCAATCACATATTGAATATAGTCATAATCTGTGCTGACATGTGGAATTTGCAGGTCCAAAACAATCATCAGAATATCAGAGGATATCCTTTCTCTTCCCCCATCCACTCCAAGAACTCTATACAGACCATAGGAAATATATTTTATGTAAAATGCCAGATCCTTGTAGAAGTAGGGTGTAGTGTTACTAGGAATGGGTGCTATGTAATTTATGGTTCCTTTTGGCACACGGCCTTGAATCAAATTTGCTACAACACATGCCTCCCTTGTATACCTAGTTGCTAAGGCCTTTAGGTCTATCTCTATAGTGCAGGGATTATACATATTGAAAGCTTTCATAAAGGATTCCCTATCTAGAGTTACTAGGGCTGTACCATCACTCTTTTTTATGGTTTTAGAGATTGTATCATACCTATTTGCCAACTCCAACAATAAATCTACATCTACAAATATGTCTGGAACTATTAATTTGGCTAACCCTGAAGTCCAAGCGTTTGACACAAGAACATGACCCTCACTATTCTTATGAAAATAATTAAACAAATGGTATCCGAAATAATCAGGCATTTTGGCATCTCTAACATAAGCCATGTTATCACCAAGGTATTCGTCATTTACCTTTTTTCCTTGATTTGTTCCTGATAGGAGAGCCACAAATTCATCTGAGTGGTTCCTTTTGCCTTTCTGATCATCATCAACATCACTACTCTTTCTACTGAATGGAGCAATGCTCATTAACTGACTCATCTTTCTCTGAACTGGATTATACAGATCAAGCTCTTGTTTCCTCACTCTGTAATCTAGACAATTCTACTCTTCTGAAAGCACTAATCACTCATGCAATATTTAGCTCTGAAATCTGAAACTCTAGTAAACTAAAATGAACAACGACAATGCTTATTTATTCAGAGAAATCAATGCACAAATCTTATTCAAAATCATGAATTTTCTATTCAATCACTTCTTCCATTACTTCTACGTTCTTTGATATCAATTTCTCTTAGCCGTGGCGCCTGAAGTTGATAGGTTATCATTTTGAAAAAGGCCAATCAAAGTAATCATGAAACCTTATTTTATGTAAAATAAATTCTCAGCTTGATATGATTGGCTCACTTTATTACAACTCAGCTACCTCTTACATACTGTCACAATCCCCTTGTTTTGATTGGCTAATGACTATACATCATGGCGTGGGACAAAACTCTTACCTTTACCTTGCTGATACTCTGGTTCTCTTTAGCGACTACACGACTGCTTTATCTCCTTGTCGCTGAGAGTTAGCTTTAACTCTAGTTTTTTCTTGAGATTTAACGCTCATCGTACGATAAAAACTTTGATCAATGGTTATCTCTTAGTCGTTGAACAAATTCTCTTAACTCATACTTCATTTTGAGATTTCACAACTAAAGCTAAAGAACTCTTGTTTAACCTTTGGTTTCTTTGGAGACTACGCGACTGTACAAATTTGAAGTCGCTGAAAGATTTTACTAATCATGAGTTTCATTAGAGATTACGTGACCATCGTTAGATCTTCTTTCAATCTGATGGTTCGCGTGAAATCTCTTATTCATATTGTACTTTTTGCATTTTATCAGAGACTAGGCGACTACCACTAGATCACTTTTAATCCAACGGTTTGCGTGAAATCTCATTAGCTTTATCTCATTTCTTTGAATGTTTCTTCAATGCTTCTACAATTTTAGATGGCACCAGGTCGGGAGTAGTATGCACAAGAGAGCTCTCTCTCTCATCTCCTTTTCTGCATTGATTGCATACTTCCACCTTGCACCAATTTTGTTGTAAAGTTCTTCTGGTAGCTTATCTACAATCTCATTAGGTGTCACTCTGTATCTCATTAAAGTAATAACAACATCATCTTCAATCTTTTTCTTATCTTCTTCATTCCTCTTTAGACACTTTACTTGCTTAAATCCTCCAAATCCTCCTGAATTCTTTAATCCATCCAGAAAGTCATCAAGACTTTGTGGAACTTGTGAGAGCTCTGCAACTGGTACAAATTTGTTAGGGCTCATCAGATTCTATTTCACTCTCTTTTCCAAGTAATAATATTCTCGTTGTTCTAGTAGGTTGTTTCTTGCCTTTGGCTCTCATAAATATTTCCTTTTGGTTGAACTACCTCTGCAGTTTTCTTCTTTGTAGGTTGTACAGATGATCTGGTGTTCCATGCAATACCTCTCTTACTCGGTGAAGGCAATTGTACATTTGTCTTTTCAACCACTACAATGACTTGTGCATTCTCAGTGTCCTTTTCCAAAGTATCATCAACTCCAAGAGTCTTTGATAAAACATTAATCATTTTACTTGCTTTCTTAATTGACCTAGGTACCAAAATACCTTGCTTGATTTTGTCTTTGACTTCCTCATAAGTTCCATATATCTTTTTATTAGGGTCAATTGGTTTAGGTAATAAAGCTTCAATATGTTTTGAACCAATATCAATATCCATCTCATATCCCATTGGTTGAATCCATTCAACTCTCGATTCAAAAACTTTGACTATAAAGATATCAGTATCTACTTCAAAACATATGTTATACTGATACTTGGCAACTAGTTGAGGTGGAACTCTATATCTTTTATGCATTCTAGCTTGGAACTTCAGAAAGTAATCATACATGATTTCACCAAAATTGTCTCCTAGACTTTCTATATACTCATGTATCTGATATATGACTGGTCTATTAGTTTTCCAAACTACATCTCCAATAGAGGGAAATGAATTCTGGTAGTAAAAGAAAATACATACCAATAATGAACCAAATTTCAAAGTGTTGGTCTTTACCTTTCTAATTGTGTTCATGATGTCTTCTATTTGCTTCAGCAAAACTTCACAGAGATCTATCTGTAGTCTTTTCTTCACTATCTTGTATGCTAGATCAACTACTCCACATGGTACACTATCCACTTGGAAGGATTGAAACACTCGATAAGATATGATGTTGCATGCATACCTTTACTCAGGTCTATCACAGTAGATATTCTCATTCTTCTACCATCCCATTGTGCCTTGGTTAGCTCGGTGAGCTTACCCTTGTCAATTTTCTTAATCGTCTTGGGTCTGTCTCCAATAGAGAATCCAATGATGATGTGCAACACATCCTTAGTTATCTTAATCAGTTCATCCAACCACATAAACTGGTCGTGTACTTGGCTAAGTACCATCCTTACCCATTTTGGCTCGAATACCCTGGGTAAATGTATAGCATGAACCAATCCTTTTGTTTCCAAATAGGTGTGCTCATCCTTAAATTTTCCATTCTTGCACAACTTACTGAATGAAGCATCGATTTCAGCTTCACACATATATTCAATTTTACAATGAATTAATGTGCGTACATCTTTAAGCAAAAGAACTTGCGACAGTATAGAAGACAATGCCCCCGTCATAAAAATTTCTGCAGCTATAGTTGGGGGCAACTTGTATTTCAGGTTCACTGGTTCGACATTCTTCACTAGAATTGGTGTTTGCATCTTAGGTGCCATGATCACTTCGAAATGTATTGCTTGAACAAACTAGGGCACGCTTGATAATACTCTACTTCACAAACACAACTCGGTGTACAACAACTATCTCGTATATGTATCTCAATATTCTTACAAAGATCCAAAATTACCTTGAAATCACTTGAATTCTCGACGGAGTTATCCCTCTACAATATGCTCAATGCTCTTTCCAAAACATTAGGTTCAAAATAATAATAAGCTGACCTATTTATAGGTTTCCCACGATTAGGGTTTCCAACGACTCAAATTATTTGTAATAAGTGCGCTTGCTGAGCCCCTTTTAACCTTTATACTGACTTCATAGTTACTCTACTTTACCAAGTAAAAAAAAACCATATATAACAACGTTCATCCAAAACTTTCACAACTTATCCAAATACATCTTAATATGTTGATATGGATCTTAACTCTAATGCTTAGGAACTGAAGTAAGATTTATAATAAGCATGTAGTTCTTACATACCTCACACCAATTAGGCGGAGCTTGGTGCAACCAAATCAGTAGAGACGGTGTTTTCTATGGTTCTGAATGACGTTCCATCATCCTGAGTCTTTCTCCTCTAGGTTTTGTTAATTTGTTCTCTAATTTCATCAATAGTAGTTGTTGCTTTCACTAAAGATTCATCTTCGGTCGGTGCATCTCCTCGGTATCTTTAATTTCTAGCTAGGTGTCCTACCTTATGATAATGAAAACATGCCATGCTAGGGTTTCTCCATACTCCTTGGTTACTTCTTCCATGCATCAACATGCAATTTGTCCATACCTTCCACATGATAAATATGAAATTATTATATTATAGTCCCAAGGTATAGATGTGCCTGCTCGGTTAGTATTAGCATTCTCTCGGTTAGGCTTGCACTAGTCATTTCTTTTCTTTGTTCTACATTCTTAAGCTTTGTGTCCATACTTATTGCAGTTTTTGCAGTAACCATCAAACTTAGGTTTCCTTGTGTTGTTAGCAAGATTAGTTCTGCATTCAAAAGCTTGATGTCTATACCTATTGCATCTAAAACAATAACCATCAAATTTAGGTGTACTTGGTGCTTTACCTTTCCTTCTTCTGCAGACATTAGCATTATGTCCAGGCTTCCCACAATAATTGCAACTTGTCTTTTTTTTTTTTTGATTCTCCTTTCTCGGTAGTGTTGTTCTCTTTGAATCCAATTCATGTTTTGTCATTCCTTTGTTTCTGATTCTTGAATTGCTAGTCCAAAGATTTCAGTGCTTCTTCATTTCTTTTTAGTATTTCATTTGCATCCTTCTCAGCTTTCAATCTTTGATTCATTCTTTCAATCTCATCTTTCAGTGCTTGGTTCTTAAACTCCTTTCTTGTGTTATCTTGATTTGCATTCAAAAGTTGGTCGGTCATATCATAGTGAACTTGGGTCATTCTCATAATCTCATTATATTTCTTAGTTAACCTGATTTCAACTTGTCTTTTGTCATCTTTTGCCATTTTATTTCGTCTTCAACAATCCTTTTTCCTTCAATCAATTTGGTCATTCTTATCATGCTAGTTTCAAGGTCTATCTTCATTAGGTCTAGCTACTCGGTAAGTGAATCATTCTTTTCTAGTAGTTCTCTTATAGCTGATTCTGACTCATCAGTTACACTTCCTTCACATGTTGTCTCAATTTTATCAACTTGTTCTTGTGTAAACTTCAGTTCATCATATATTTTTCCTTCTAATCCTTAGAGACTTCTCAAGTTTCTTTTCCAGATCAATGATTAACTCTCTTACACTTTCCAACTCAGATTCAAGGCCATCAATCCTTTTGAATTTTCTAAAAATTTCCATGACTAAGATCTTTAACTCTCAAGTGGTCAAGCCTTTTAACTCAAGAGTAGAATCTTTGATACCAATTGTTGGAATAACTATCGAAAGTTGGGACTAAGAGGGGAGGGGTGAATTAGTACCACTAAAAAAATTATAACTGAAACTGCCTATTTTCCATATACTGCTTCTTGCTATTTTTCGAGTTCATAACTTTGAAATGAAAGTAATATAAAGCTTATAAAATATCACATCAAATCAATAAACAATAGAACTCATTAAACCATGATTTTGGTAACACACAAATCCTTGGTTAGAGGACAAAATTGTGGTGGGGATAAAAACCACAACCTTCACTAACTGCAGTATAAAGGGTGCTCGGTTAGATCTTACAATGTTTAGCCATTTTGATATCTTAGCCGGATAAGAGTATAAAAATACTTGTTAGGTCTACCTGGTTAGAGGATTTTTACAGTCTCCACACTTAGAGTTGTACCCTGTTAAAGGAATTACAAATAGAAGATCGGTTAAGATCTACCCAGTATTGGGATTTAAAGCTCTCAATAAAATAGTATCAATAACTAAATAATATCTGTCAAAATGCATCAAATATAAATGTTGTTTAGACTCTATGTGCTCTGATATGTGTTACCTCAATCTCAAACTGTAACATTGTTCTGTTCTGTTCTTCTATAGCTTAATTTGTGCTCGGTGCTCTCTGCTCTGCTCTTTGTTCTTCAAATAACTCCTTTAACTTTATCAGCAATAACAATAACTCTTAACAACTTTCTTCAAGAATATCAGCCTTCTCTGGTGTTTTCTACTCTGTAAATCATCCATTATATATAAGAGTTTATACCTCTTAATCTTATGTGTTAGGTTGTTGCAAATCGTTGTTAACCATTAGATCTTCTTTTCCGCTCGGTGACCATGTCACTTTTAACTCGGTACTTGTTTTTCTTGGTACTAGCTAACTTTCTTTTTCCGCTTGATCTATGCCTTAGATCTTCACTCTGATTTATTTGAATCATTGATTATGTAACAAACTATTATAAATGCTTGTAGTAATGTAATTAATGTTGTGACAAAGCATTAAATGTGATCTGATCCCATTTATGTTTAGTTGTCTAACTCGCTTGACTAATTCCTTCAACTCGGTTATGAGAACTTCAGTACTCAATGATTATCCACTCGGTGTCCTTCATTGCATTCGATGTAATGTAACACTTGGTAACTATAGACGCTTGCTACTCTTTCTTTATCTCTTCGTACTTTTACCGACTTTTCTCTTATGTACGATTTCACTGACTGGCTCGGTGTGGACTGTCGACTAGTCAAATATATGACTAACTCCTTTCACTGACTGGTTCTTCTTGACTCTATGACTCTGACATAAACTAATGATAACAAAATATATCTTATAGAGATAACAATTTGAAGCTCTAGAATTGAGATTGCCTCAGGAAGAAAGACTAAAGGTAATGTATTTCATTTGAACAATTCGGAGAATAGATGCCTGATTGCTAAGATTGATTATAGTTGGTTGTGGGACAAGAGGTTTTGTCATGTGGACTTTGATAACATTGTGAAGATAAGCACTGCAAGAGCTGTTAAAGATATACCTAAATTGTTGAAGCCTGCTAATGCGATGTGTAAGGAATGGCAATTGGGTAAGTTGACTAAGTCTACTTTCAAGAGAAAGAGTTATTCTTCAAGTGGATTGCTATATTTTGTGCATACTGACTCATGTGATCCCACAAGAACTAGAAGCTATTATGGAGATAGGTATTTCATTTTATTCATTAATGATTATTCTAGAATGATGTGGGTTACATTGTTGAAAGAGAAATATGAAGCCTTTGACAAATTCAAGTTTTTCAAAGCTATGTTTGAGACTGAAACAAGATTGAATTTGAAATGTTTGAGATTAGACAGAGGTGGTGAGTTTACTTCCACTTATTTTAACACTTTTTTGTGAAGATCATGGAATAAAGAGACAAATGTCTACTCCGCGAACCCCACAATAGAAACAAATTGCAGAGAGAAGAAATATAACTATTCTAGACACTACTAGAAATATTATGATTGAAGGAGATGTTTCACATATCTATTGGAGAGAAGCAGTTAGCATTGTATTTTATACATTGAACCAAGTTCAAATCAAGGAAGGGACCGGTAAGACACCTTATGAACTTTGCTAACCAGTCATGTTCCTATAGTGAAATATTTTAGAATTTTTGGAAGCAAATATTATATTAGAAGATATGAAGACTTAGGAAATTTTGATTCTCGATGTGATGAAGGAATATTTCTTGGTTATTCTAAAAAAAGAAAAACATATAAATATTATAAACAAAGGTTAAAAAAGGTAAAATAAAGTGAAAATGTCAGAGTAGATGGAAATGATCAGAAATAGATCAGATATTGCAGATAAGAATTAGATGATGAAGAAGACAATCACATTATTCAAGCACAAAATTAGATTCAGAATCAGTGTGGTTCGGTAGAACAAAATGAAGAAGTTGCGAATGAGGAAGAAGTGGAAACACAAGAGTTTGCCACAAAATAAAATCCGAAGACTCCAAGGTATGTAAGGTTAAATCATTTAGAAAATAAGATTATTGGTGATAGGAATCAGGGTGTTCAGACTAGAGGAAGAATTTCTAGAAATGAAATTTTTTTGATTTTTAAGATTGTACCCTAGGATGTTGATGAGGCATGCAAAGATGAAAGTTGGGCTAAAGCAGTGGAATAAGAGTTGGAATAGATTGAAAAGAATAAGACATTGATTCTTGTTCCCATACCTAAGGATACGAATATGATTGGTACCAAATGGGTATTCAGAAATAAATTAAATGAAGATGGAGAAGTGATTCAGAACAAAGACAAACTTGTTTTTAAGGGATACTCACAGATGGAAGGCATTTATTTTGAGGAGACCTCTGCTCCTGTTTCTATAATTTAAGTTGTTAGGATGTTTCTTACATATTCTACTTACCAAGATTTTAAGGTATATCAAATGGATGTTAAGTCTGCATTTTTGAATGGAGAGTTGGAAGAGGAAGACTACATTGAGAAACCTAATGGTTTTCCCTTGACCGATGAAGATGAAATGGTTTTCTGATTGAAGAAAGAACTATATGGTGAAACAAGGACCTAAAGCCTGGTATGCAAGGTTAGATAAATATTTATTGAGACTTGGTTTCAATAAAGGTACCACTGATAGTAATTTGTACTTCAAATTTGAGCATGATAATATTTTGATTGTTGAAGTCTTTGTGGATGATATTATTTTTGGTGGAAATGAAAAGTTTAGTAAGGAATTCGCTGATGAGATGTAGAAAGAGTTTGAGATGTCCATGGTAGGTGAGATGAAAATTTTTATTGGTCTTTAAATTACACAAATTGATAAAGGTATTTTCATATCTCAGTCCAAGTATGTGAAATAATTGTTGAAGAAATTTGGTATTAATGATTCAAAACATATTGGTACTCATGATTACTGGATGCAAATTGAAAAAGGATGATGATTCACCTAGAGAAAATCAAACAAGATACAAATCAAGGATTGGTGGCTTATTATACTTGACACACACTAGACTAGATATTATGAATGTTGTTTACATTGTTGCTAGATTTCAAGAAGAACCGAAGGAATCACATGTTGTTGTTGTTGTTAAAAGGATATTTAGATATTTGAAAAGGATAATTGAGTATGTCTTATGGTATGGTAAAGATGACAAGTTTACATTGAGTGCATTTACTGATGCAAATTGGGAAGGTAACATATATGACAGAAAGAGCGCAAGTGGTGGAGCATTCTTCTTGGGTAAGAGATTAGTTTCATGAAAAGTAAGAAACAAAATTGTAAATCACAATCTACTGTTGAACCTGAATATGTTGTTGTTGCTTTTAATTTTATAGAAGTGATATGGATGAAGAAAATGTTGAAAGATATCACAATGATTATTGATGAGCCTATTGATATCTATTGGTATCAATATTTCAAAGAATCATGTGTTGCATTCAAAGGCAAAGAATATTTCTATCAAATATCATTTATTGAGAGATAAGGTCAGTTAGAAAGAAGTAAGATTAGACTACATGTCTACAAAAGAGAAAATTGCAGATATGTTCACAAAGCCCTTTCCAAAGGATACTTTTGAGTATCTCTGAGGTAAGCTTTTGGTGATTTCCCCTCCTGATCAAAGATAGAGATGCATTAATTTACATCAATTTGTTGTACTTATAGATATCATCACTATTCTGGATTGATGCTTTTGGTGGCTACTTCTTAGGGGGAGTAGTTAGTCTTATGAGGTATGTGTTTCAGATTTTAGTAAAATATGTTTATTCAATTTTTGAGGTTTTTGGCCTCTATGGCTTAGTTCATATATGTGACTTTGTCATTAATGTCAAAGGGGGAGAGATAGTCATGTGAAAAACAAGTATGTTGGGGAGGGATAGTCATATGAGAGATATTGTTTATTGATTGAGGAAATTGTTAGAGACCCTGAAGGATATATTGTGGATATTTATAGTAGTATTGTTGATATGGTTTCTTTGTGCATTGAATTTATTTTTCACATTATATATTGCAATCAATGCCAAAGGGGGAGATTGTTGATTATTGTGCATATATGTGCTGACATTGATGTTTTTCATTGATGTCAACATATTCCTACTGTTGATGACAATGTTCCTGTATGCTCCTGAGATGTTCAGTGAGAAGATTACTTTGGTATGGCTACTATATTGAATATCAGATGTTGCAAACGTACAGATAGTTTCATTAATGTTTTTAGTTGATCTTTGTCAACTTATAGAGGTTCACATCACAATTTGAGTGATGTATGGAGGATTTATCAAAGACTGGTATTTTGGTTGTTCATGAAGAGACAATGTTTCAGTTATTGGATTGGTGTGGATCAGTTATGCAATATTCTTGGTTGCTATACTGGTGGTGAGTTCAAAACATGGATGTGTGTCCTCAGCTTGAGTGGTTCATAATTTGGATATTGGCAAGCTATTTTTATTTTATGACAGTGGTTGTTGTTTAGTGTTCTTGATGAACAGTGCAGAGATGAGTATGAATTCTAAGATAGAGTTGTTCCTATTGATGTCGTGGAATTTCATGTTTCTTGCTCATATTTCTAGATCATGTCCGATTTATTTTTTGGATCACGTTGATTATATGATCAAAATTGATAATTTTCATGTGGAGTGTTACTGTTCTTTTTGTTCTTGTTCGACATGGTGGTGTAACGTGTTGCAAAGGATCGTGGCGTGATTTATAGATCTAGAGCATGTTCAAGGATGTTGTTATTGATTATTTCTATGTCTTAGCCAACATTCAATGGATCACATTGTGTATTGAGCCCTAATGAATTAATATTTTTTAATTAGGTCCCTGACCGACCTAGTTGAGATAAAGTTAATGTAATGTATATAAAGATGTAATAATTTGTGATTGAGAAGGTGTGTAAGGTGTGCATGTGGAATGAGAGAAGAGGTATGAGTGGAATCTGTAATTGAGGAAGAGATTGATGTGCTTAATTGGAACTATTTTGGCATATTAGAGATGTTGTTTGTCAGTTCATGAGTTATGGACTATTGTCCATTGTGAATTGTAATCAAAGATTGTTGTAAGGCAGTAAGCCTTCCTTTGGATTGAAGCCCTTATTTTATTTGAGCAGTGAGTTCTAGGCAGTGTGCCTAAATGCATGTGAATTCCCCTTTGTAATACTCCTAACATGGTATAGTATCAGAGTACATTCATCTTGTTGGTTTGATCCCCACTATGGTTTTTCCCTTGACCGGGTTTCCATGTCATAAATATTGGTGTTATGTGTTGATTACTGTGTTATGATCATGCATTCATCTTTATCATTCAGATATGAGATTAATTTTATGTTTTGGTTAAAGGTTTTGTGTTTTGTGGCAGAAGTGATTCACCCCCCAATCTTAGTTGTGTGTGCTTCCTTAATTCTAACACATATCACTTTCAACATTTGGTCCTTTTTGGACCTATTTTGGCACTTGAAATACTTTGATCTTAGTTTTCATATATCATTGTTGTAATAATGTGTTTTTTAATCACTTTGGAGAAAGGGAACAATAAGAAATGGATTAATCTCATTCTCACTCATCTTAGTGAGAAAAATCTATTTCCTTATTTGTATGATGAAGTTCCTTGTTCTAATGATGATTTGCGAGAATGCATTTGGAAAGGGTTTAGGGCTACAAATTTTCTTAACATTTTTTAGCATGTTGATGATGACTTTATGGAGTCACTTGTTGACTTTTGGGATCCTTATGCTCTTTGGGAGTACATTCATGAGGTACATGAAGACCATGATTCTTCACCATCTCTTGCGCTCCTCTTTCCAACTCCAATGTGTCTCTACATTCTTCAGAGCATATAACCCATGGTTATTATCATTAGGAGGAGATTTTATATGCTTAAAATATTCATGATTATTTAGTTGAGATCACACATTCATCTCTTTTTGGTTACTCTAGCGATTCATTGCAAGAGATATCTATTTGTCTTCAAAATTGGGATTCCTATTTTCTAGACATTGGTTCATTGTTTATGGAGTCTCACATTTCAAATTTGGGAGACATAATTAAAGGGGGTTTATCTACTCTTTGATGAAAAATTCATCACAATTGGAGAAACTTCTTCACATTCTTTATATTTTTTCATTCTTTATTCTTCTCATTCACTTGGTTTTTCACATTTCATGGTTCAACTTGATGATGTGATGGATTCCTTGAGCTTAGAGATACCCATTTAGTCTTAAAAGATGCATACTTGGAGACTTCCTCCTTCCATTTGGACATGGATTGGCTTCTTCATCTTTTGATGTACTTATTTCTTCCTAATGGGATACATGTTTCTTGTAGGAATTGGATAATCCTTTTTTTAAAGTACACTTCATCAACATTGGAGCTTCTTCATTAGGGGGGGGGGTATATCATGTCTCCTTATTTCCTTCTTATAGAGGGATAATTTCTTGTATATACATGATGCATCTAGTCCTTGGGGGGTCTTAATTCATCCATCCATGCATCTTTTATGTTTTCATCTCTATTTTTGTAGGGGAGTTTTGTCCCATGAGGTTTTCTCCCTTTCCCCACTTTGTGAGAGATTTATTTCATTGCATTGTACATGGGTACATAACATGGCCTTGTAGCCGAGACCCATCTTGCATTGTGAGTTTAAGTGAATTCCCCTAATTTGCAATTAATGAGGGTGTTGGTGTAATGAAACATTCACCTAATTACACTTTACTTAAGCTCACTTAGGCTAATGCATTGCATAGTAGTTTGCATACATGACACCTAGGAGTTTGCACCTATATTTGCACATGGTGTAGGAGAAATTCCACTTTAGGTGGAGTAGTTGTTATCACATTCCACTTTATGTGTGAGATCCACCTTTAGTGCACATATCACATTATCATCCTCCACATGTTACACATACTTCATTGCATAATGGAAGATGATCCACCTTTGGTGGACATGTGATTCCACCGTGTATAAGTGATAACTTATCTTCTCCTTATCATAGTATCTTATTGAATTGCCTATATAAGAATACCTATTATGTACATTTTCATTATGTCCATTATCAATAATATAATTATTGCATCGTAATGCAATTGTATTTCCATTCTCTTGGGGAACTTATCTTGGTCTTTCATTTGATCTTGGGGGAGTTGTAGAGTCACCTAAAACTCTAACAATGTTAATGGTCAAAAAAACATATACCCTGACTAATATAAATGCCCAAACAAACAATTTTGGTAGTAAAATGAATACTGAGGTGAAAGGTAATTTGTAAGAGAGCTAAACTACTTGAGAGACCTATGTGGTCTGTGTTTTCAAAATTTTGAGTCCAAAGAGTTCAACTAATATATAAGCTTGGTTAAAAAATGTATTTATATACGCAGTAGAAAAACTCAAAGGTCACAATTAGTTGAAGGTAAGTTTTAGAGTAGAGATATGAGATATAATTCCTCAAAGGGTTTTATTACCCTTCATAGTGGTTTGTTTTTCATGCTCTACATAAATATTTGGAACACAACTAATTTACTCTAGGTGTTGGCTTTTCTATCTTCTTAATTACAAGTGATGCCACTTTTTTGTAGGTCGTACTCCTTCATTTCAAGTTGCACACTTCATAATGTTCACAAAACTTCATAATGTTCACAAAAATTATTTAGTTAAAGTTTGGTTTCAAACTTTAGCATTTTCAATATCTTTCTTGATGATTATATCACAATACTTTTTGGGTTCAAGTCTCCATATAGTTGTGCCTATTTATGTTCAATTGTCAAAGAAACATTTTTAATTAATTATATTTTGTATAATAATTGTTTGAAACACAACTTACAATAAGAATCTAATATTGTAATAAATTAGATGGTTTACCATCAACAATTTGATCATCATTGTTAAAAAACCAGCAGAGTTCCTTGTCAGATCCATATTGTTATAGTAAGAATAATTTGGTTAGAATAATAGTTGGATGCATTTATTTTCATGTAATTATCCACAAATTTGACGTGGACTAAAGTTGAGACATTGTTAGAAATTTTAGCAAATCGACACTTTTTTGCTTGCTCTCTATCAGTTTGGCATGATTGAAAATTACCTATCATTATCGGTTATTATGGCATCGATCAATTTTATTCATTTGATATTTGTTCTAATTTAGCCAACTAATCGCAAATAAGTAACTTGTTATGTTTACTGTTTGCATTCTAATCTCTATATGTTCTCATCTTGGCAACATCAAAACTTAGTGATAAAAAAGTGTCGAGATTGTTAAAATTTAGTGTGTTTGAGCTAATTGTCTTGTCAAACATATTACAAGTCTAAGAAGTGTCGGAACTTTTTGGATAACCAAATTATTAATGGGAATACTATTGTTTTAAGAAATCATCTTAGATAGTTATTTTATTCACTAATAAATAAGGCATCTTAATTTTGATTTATCAAATATTTATGTTTATGATTTTCATTAAGGAAGAAAATCTCTTTGAAATGGGTTTAATTTTTTTAAATACCGTGTCCAAATTTTAAATAGATGGTAATGTAAGATAGAAGAAAGGAAGGAATTCAAAGAGAACACATAATATTTAGCTTGTCCTGTAGTAGGATGTAGTCCTTTTGATATAGAATTAACTTATTAAGTGAATCATGTTTTACTTGGATAAGTCAATGAATAAGAAAACACCTCACCTCGATTTAGATAAGATAGGGTTCTAGTGTCTTGTCGATTGGTCTTTCTTTTGAATATAGAAATGGATGATAAATTTCTAAAATTATGTTTTTTAGATTTGGAAAAATGTGGTTTCAACATAAGGGCTTAGAAGGAAAAATAAGGAATGATGCATGGACTTTGAGTGTTAAATGAAACACCATGTTCAAAATGCCTAGAAATCTTAAGCATACAATTGCCAAATAAATTTATGAATTGCAAAAGAAAGCATAAGTATATTGATGACTAGGGGATTTTAAATAGGACATAATTAGTTAAGTGTATATTTGATTCTCTGGAGGATATTATGACGTTGTTGACTATCTTTACAAGATTGTTGACCCTTGAGTCGCAAGAGCTATTGGATGGGAACCTTGAGGCAACTCCATCTCTAGCTCTTGTTTTAGGTGAGATGCCTACTACTGTTTGAGCCATTATGCCTCTATACACTTTTCCTCCTCCCTATGCTCTATATTGAGAGGATGATGATCTATTGCAAGTTATTCTATACAAAAGTTCCTTTACATATCTTTAGATTAGGTTTCTATCATTTCTCTGTGTTCCCCCATACTTGTCTCTATATGTTTGTGCTCTCTTGAAGGACCAAAGATATCCTCAAAGGTGCTTGGATACAAAGGATAAAATTTTAGGTACAATTCCTCTATTTGTTTCATCATTCTTCTTTATTATTCTATATTAATTTTTTAGATTAAAAAATTATACAAAGCGTCAGAGAAATTTAGGTCTTCTTCCATGTTGAGCTGAATTTTTATTTATACTTTTCCTTCACATTCTCCTTCATGATTTTAAAAAATTGAGAACATGATGAAGATTCATACACAATTATATATCTACATATGTCACTAATATGAATTCTATTGACCCTAAATACTAGGATATCTTGTCTCTGCATGTTTGTGTTGATGTTGTGGGTTCTATGTGCTATATATTGCAAGATAGCATTCCATGGATACATCTTATTATGTTTTCATCACACGACATATCTTCTCCTTAGAATGACTAGTGCTACTTTGTGAACCACATATAATTCTAAGGGGGGTTTTCATATTTATATTGTATAATTCTTAGCTTATGATTCTTTTCAAAATATGTCTACATCTAGATGTCTTATTTGTCAACTAGCATGAGGGAAACCCACTAGACTTTATATTTAAGCATGTTTATGTCTCTTTTATGTGGTTGTCCTACAATGCAGTTTGTAGCATTCATAGATCGATCAAATTGTCTATGGTCCCTAGCAAAACACAACTTTCTACCCATAAATATCAGTGTTGATTTATGTCTATATAATTTTTGATGTCTATTTTTAACTTTTCACTTAACGCGTTTGTTTGTAGCTAACATATTTATGGCAATATAGCTTTAAAATATTTATGTAGAATCGACTCAAGGCTTCTCCTTGGGGAAACTTCACACAAATAGAAGACTTGGTTTCCCCTTCATATCCCGAGTGTAACATTCTCAATTCTATTCTCTCTACTTCAACTCGTGTCTCCTTTTGAACATATATGCTCACCAAAGTGGGGATAATATGTCATGTCATAAATTGCATCTTATGCAAATTCACATTGTATTTAATCCTTCTCCTTAGTTACAATTAAGAAAATTATGTAGTTTAACCTTGATCCTAGCCTAGAATACCCGTAGCCACCTTACATGCCCAACTATCAGGGCTAGATTGAACTCGGACATATGCACATCATGCTGATGTGTACACGTTGTGCTAGCATCCCGCAAATATCTGCGATCGTGTTAGCCATTGGGACATTACATATATTGCATTTTGGCAGTGTAACACTCCTGCTAACTTGAATCTATGTAAAGGGTCACTGGTTGTTTCTAAAAGCTCTTCATTTGCATCTATTTCCATCTTTTGAACATCAATCCGACTTACTATCATTCTTGAATAATCTCTTTTGCATTCTAAAACTCCATTTTCATATTTATCCACCCAGAACGCCCTTCACCACTTCATTATTCCTCCATTATTGTTGTCACAAACTACATCTTGCAAAGCTCTTCCATTACTATTTCAAAGGAGTCTTGAGGATTGTTACTATTTATTCATCATACCAGTAGACTCTCTTTCTTCCGTGTGTGAAGATGGTTACTCCTTGAGATTTTACATTTTGCATATTACATCTGAAAATTATCAACATACTATTGTTCTTCTTTGGTTTATCGCTATTCCTATCATCTATTCTAAGGTTGTCTGTGGAGGTGGACAACAATTTAATGGGTGTTTGATTGAGGCAAACTCCTACGCAAGTAACCAACCTTTTTCTTTGGTCTTATGTTGTAGGTGCAGGGGGAAAAGTTGTCTAAATTTTTTTTGTTGGAGCTATTGAAGTGTCTCTGGGTGATACAAGTATTTGTCATTAATCACTTCAATCTTGTTTAGCATTCACAATTCCGTTGTTTCATATTTTTTTTGCAGTTGTTCTTTCAAAATATATAGCACGCCCAAATGCTACACATAATATTTTGTGTTTCTCTGTAGCGATTTTGGTTCTCTGTCCATACAAGATGCTATTGCGACGCACTATCTTCCTCGACTCGTGTGTTCCTCCTAGACAAAGAGCTTACTTAACTACTTGAGAGACCTATGTGGTCTTTGTTTTCAATTTTTGCTTGATCTCTGTCAGTTTGGCATGATTGAAAATTATCCATCGTTATCCGTGATTATGGTATTGATCGATTTTATTCATTTGATATTTGTTCTAATTTAGCCAACTAATCGCCAATAAGTAACTTGTTATATTTACTGTTTGCATTCTAATCTCTATATTTTCTCATCTTGGCAACATCAAAACTTAGTGATAAAAA
>MU225780.1:11455-39303 GCA_018584345.1 Thuja plicata
CTTCGATTACAGAAAAATGAATTCTGCTATGAACATTATATGGGCATATTTGTAACATAAGACTCCTGCACTCCCATACGTTTGATGTCGGTTACAGAAATTTCCAATATTGTTAAATTAAAACATGCGTGACAATAGAAACTATTCTAAAAAGCCACCCGACCAATTTTTAACGTAGAGACATTTATTTAGAATAAAACCATTCTTAAAAGTTGTCCCACCAATTTTTAACGATTTAAAATAAAAGCTATGCAGAGACATTTATTTAAAATAAAAACAGTTCTATTTCTTTGCCACTTTTCACTGAAAAGATATATTGATATTCACTATCATTTTCTTTATTTTATCGGTTTTTAAAAGGTTATGACGTGAATAGTTGGATAACGATTTTTTTAGTTGGCAGTGGAATATGTAAAGTTTCTTTTTTCTTACACCGTTTTATTGGATGACCTCCTATAGGGAGGTTTGATGCCATTGTAGGTTACGCCTCTCGGCGTAACTAGTGGCTAACAGCTCAGTTCAGGTCAACTTTTGAATTTATTTTCACAAAGTTCAATAAAATGTTATTATATAAAATAGGATTGTTCTTTATAATTTTGTTTTTGATTAAGATACATTGATTTTGAAGGGATCATAAACCCCATACATCAAATAGAACAATAACACAAAAAAATTTCAAATGCGACAAAAACTATACAACTGCAGCCAAGCTCCCAAACAAGATCTAAACACAACTACAAGCATGTTTCCATGCACATAATAGCACCCAAAGAATCTAGAATAAACAATGCCATACCCTACCATGTTCTACTTCACACCCTTAAATCTTGTGTATGATTAGGAGAGAGATTTAAGAAGACCTTTCTTGTGCCTCTGAATAATTGTCCAAGAAATGTTATCTTCCAAGTGTTGGATCTAGGAGAAGGGTGAGAGGGATGCCCCCTCAAAGATGCCAATTGATGATCAACTACCCAAGGAGCTAACAAATGTAGTGCTGAAGTTGAGGGAGTAAGAGAAATAGTGGAAATGGGACACATGAGAAATTCCCTTGGGAGTGCGACTCTTCATAGGGGGAATGGGAAGAGAAGACTCATGACCTTGAGGAGACTCGACACCTTAAGAGGATCCATCAACCAAAGAGTCGTACACGTTAATATTCAAGTGATCATTGCAAGAATTCTTCCATCACATAGCTACACCTTTGTGTTGCGAGGTCAAACAACTTGAAGTTAGGTGGCTGATGGAAAAGAATTGTCTACATTAGAAAGGAAGACCCTCATAGTCTTGCAGTTGAGTTCAAGTTTTATCCCCTGTCATCAAAACAATATTCCCATGAAGAACCTTGGAGATATCTACGTTTATAAGAACATGAGAAAACATAGAGTGACTCATGAAGGAAACCTTCAGAAAGTGACCAATGGCCTCATAGAAGGAATGTTTTCAGAAACGAAGGGGAAGATTCAGTAGCCTAACCCAAACTGTTTGATATTGAGAGGCCTAGAGAGGGAGGTTCTTCATAATTTTGTTACAAAGGATACATTTCTAATAAGTTGTGTTGCATAAACAAAGCACATTTAAGTTTGATTTATATGGCTGTTTCTAATCACATCTACCCATTTATCACAAATTTTTTTTATTTTTATTGTTTGATCAAGGGGTTAGGAGTCAGAACCCTCTCCTTCATATTTCAATGAAATTTCCAAATAAAGATTACAGAGTTCATCCCACTTAACTTAAAGTCAAAATAGACACATGTATCACAAGTTTCCTTAGTTTATAATAGTGGTCCATTCAACATACAAAATGCCCTATCTATATAACAATAACAGTAGGGGTCTGGTGTGCAAATTCTTCAATCTTTGACCTTATCTTTCAAACCCTTACAAATAGGCGTAAGATTCATGGAGGCCTCTTATTGTGGGTAAAATTAAGCTTTTTCCTTCTACTAAAGGTTTTTTTTTGCCTCATTTTCCTCTTTTGAGGGAAACAAATTAGTATTGTTGGGGTAGTCATGGATTTGTGAAGATCACTCTCTTCTTAGAAGCCTTGGTCCACCTCCTTTAACCCTCTTACTGAGCTAGTAAATGTGTGTATGGTGTGGCTGAGAGTTCCAAATTTCCCTCTACAGTTTTCCAAGGTTTCATGCTATGAAGTCACTGGTAACTCTATTGGTCGTTGCTTCTTAAAGATTGATGATTCTACTCCATACATGGGTCACAACACATTTTCCTGCATTTTGGTGGATATTGACCACTCCAAGACTCTTCATGAAGATGTGGTTTTGTCAGTTGGGGGCAAGTCTTGGACTCAACCTCTTGATTATGAGGGCCTCTCCTTTAGATGTTGTTGGTCCTCCATAGGTCACTTGGCTATGGATTGTCTTCTCTTTCATCGCAAGGGATCTACTACGTGGTGGAAGGATGCTAATGAATACTAGTTAACTATCCATGCTCCAGATTCTTTGTCAAATGGTTCCTTGCAAGATGATGTGTCTTTTATTTGTGGTGTGGCTCTAAGACCATCACACCCTATTGTGGAACCTCCTGTCCTCTCGGATTCCAACATTTCCTTGTTTTTAAAACAACTCCAATCTCACGATGTTGATGCACACCTTTCTCCTCATTGTTCTTCTCGTGCTGAAATGTTCCTCATGGGAAACTCTCCCCCTAATTCTCATGGCCTTGTGCATGTGGATGCTCCCTCTTTGTGTGCTAAGAAGATCTCTATGGGGATTTATCCCCATGCTTCCCCTTGTAATGAGAATTTGGATGATACTAATAGTATTGCTCTGTTGTTAGTAGAAGGAAAGGTCTCTCTTCTTTCTCAAATAATAGTATTTCTTGGAATATTGTTAGTAGAAGGAAAGATCTCTCTTCTTCCTCTTCTCAAACTCATACTTGAGTTGTGGGTGAATGTTAACTTGCTTCTAACCCGAGTTTGTCTATTGGTCCCTATTATTTCTTTTGTTTGTAGTCTTGTTTGACAACCTAGCTGCAAATGTTCATGTTTCTCTTGCTTGTGAAGTTTCTCTATTGTTTCTGGCTTGTGTGGGCATGTTTCATCTAATGTTTTGGTAGCCTTTGTATAGGGTCATGCTTCCCACTTCTTTAATTCTTACTTTTATGCAAGGGTTTAGGTCCTTTCAAAATCCATGCTTACCTTAAAAAAATGACAACTCCTCCATTACAAAAAATAGAAGATACTAAACATGAGGACCTACTATAATTATTCACTGAAGAGACTAATACACAACAATTTGGCCATAAGATCCATCTTCCAATTGTACTAGTGTAAATTTCTTTGCTAGGAATTTTCCTACCTTCATTGTTGTATCAAGATTAAATATATTCCGTAGAGGAGAGACTTTCACTAGTTGAGCAACTCGATTATATTGAGACTAGGACTACATGCCAATTCTCCTTGTAAAAGTTGAGAAACTTCTAAATAACAACCACCCCCCGGATTAAATCCATTCTTTTTTAAGGATCCTCACTAAGTTGACTAAGGTCAAACCATGAAACTCATAGCTTATGAGAGGAAGAGAAGCGAGTCCCTTCACTAAAGCTTTACCAACCTCCTTGTCCAAAAGAGCCTTGGAGAGTTTTTTATGACCAATTAACATTAGTGAATTTTTAACAAACATAGAAGAAAATTTAGTTTTTTCATGGTGCTTGGTAGTGCCATCAACAAATCATTCCCCCAAAACCAACACAATTGTCTTCATTATTTCATCTTTCTAAAATAGAAAAACCTTCATCAATGTAAATACTATGACTTCTTAATGTCGAACACCACTATTAAGACAACTTCAAGAGAATGATTGAATGAATTATTTTAATTTCGTCTGTGAGGCCGAAGTAGCCCATGGGAACCCCTAAGTAGCACACTCCCCAGAATAGGGTGTTGAGAACCTTAAACAAATTGTAACTTCTTTGAACTTACTCTTCGAAAAAGAATTTCGATCACTAAGTTTGTTGCTATGTCTAGCTGTGTTTTTTCAAATAAAGTACTTAGATAGTTCACATTTAAAATATCCACATAGCTGGAAGGGATGTCATTGTATGCTTAAGTCGCTCTGTCTCTACAACTCCCATCTTGAAAAATAGGCATAATTTTTTTTCCCATTCTTCCTTAGGTATTATCCATCTACCTATTTCACACCTCAAATGGTGAGAACTAGTCCTAAGTTGAACTATAAGCAATTTTCCTCTCCATTTAATATTTGCTCCTATACATGATTTTTCTCATGGTCTCCCATGGGGTTAAATTCTTTGATATAGTATGTATTTTTATGCCCATTTTGTTTTGACTATATGATACTCCTAAAATATTTCCTGCACACACTTTTATATTTCTTCATTATTATCCATACATTCTTGCATTTTAACATCCTAATTTTTTCATCCATTTTTCATTTTGCTTGATCCACGTGTTATTTCTTCTATCTAGTCTTCCCTCTTAGGCCAAAATGTTTTCTTTAGGTAGCTTAACAACTGGACCATTGCCAAAGCCTCTAAAGGGAAGATACATGTTTTCGCCAATAAAATCTCGTAAGAGACAATTGTTTTAATTTTGAGATTGCTGATGATTATGTGTTTATGGATTCTTTCTACTTGCCTTCATATCTGATTTGACATGCTGCCCAAAATCTCACATCTGTAAAGGATCACTAGAGTAACCAACAAACCAAAAAGTATTTTCTTGGTTTTTTCAGTCCCATAACTATGCATTCCTACATCTATTTCATAAGGAATATAACACTCTCTAGCCTCCCTAAATTATTTTTTCTTTGCATGTTTACCAACTGAGCTTGTTGTGAAAATCAATCCCTTGATATTTGTACTCATTCACTATCTCTTAAGGATTGAATTCAAGGATAGTTCCATTCCTTGACAAGTATATTGTCTATATATAAAAAAAAAATAGGAACTCTCTGAGAAATCATTACCCACAAATACTCTATTGTCACATTTGAGATTAATGACAATTAGGATTATATCATTACTTATTATAAATCGTATCTTAGGCCACCTTGTCATTTATTTAACCACAATTAACTCTTGCATTTGATCAATTATTTTGTTACAAATAAAAATTTCCAATGCATTTTTTCCTATAACAATGTTGATTAGAATAATTGAAATGGTATCAAAGATGACTCGATCATCCTTCAAGATATTCATCATTTTTTCTATTTGAAGAAAGTCAAAATTTTAAAAATATGGTGGCTATCATTGAGACACTTTTGATAATAATATTGTCAAGGTTACATGCTTTAATCAATTGAAGATGAAGTTGTAAAGCTTCTACATCTACTTCATTATTAGTTCTAGGATGTTTATTGCTGCTATTTTTAACATCTTGCTAGAGGAATCACATATGCCACTCACAATTTACGATGGTCCTTAATTTTCTCAAGACACATCATCAAAAATTAATTTCTACATATTAGGTTGAGGTTGGGACCATTTGACTTGTGAACAATTAATCAAACTATATCTTGAATTGAAATCTCATGAACATGAATATCATCAAGATTTTTAATATAATAAATCAAACAAATAATAAAAAATATTTGAAAACATTTTGTAGTTGTTGATGGATATTGTTTTTCTTTTTCCTTTTAAACTCTTAATGAACAATAGAAAAAAACGTATTCTTGTCTTTGTATACTTAATCTTTTTACTAAATGTCATTTAATCTTTAAGTTTACCAATAAAAGAGGGGTTAAAATTTATTCAAACAAGAATAAATACAAATAGAGGGCATTAAACATCCCTATCAAGTTCCACTAAGTGATCTAGTTGTTGAGACAAATCCAGAGGTAATTTACCTTTATTCACAATATTCCAATTTTGTGTGTGATCTAGAGCCCATTTGGCCAAATGATCCGCTACACTGTTCCACTCACTAGGGATATGAGTGAAAGTAACCAAATCCAAATAAGCACACAAATTTAGAATATGGTTAAAAACCAAAACTAACTGTCAACTAACATCCTTAGAATGTTGCCAAGTTGACAAATGCACCACCACTTGCGAATCAGATTCACAAATAAGCCCGCTCCATCTGAGAGAAAAATTACGGTCCACAACATATAAAATAGTAAGAGCCTCCATCAAATTATTAGTATGATGAACTTTATAAACAGAAAAAAAAAATTGAATAGTCCCCAATCTATCTCGACCAACTCTACCAATTCCAGTAGGTCTAGGGTTTCCCCAAGAAGACCCGTCTATGTTGATTTTTAGAATGTCCTTCAGAGGAGGACTCCACCTCCCCACCCTATTTATCTTCCGAAGAGGGTGTTTGCATCTATTTCTCATCATCTGGCATTGTGGAGGAGGAATATTGAGGCAGTTGTAACAAATAACATCACCAAGATCCACAACCTCTGTCAAGCCACATCTTGCTGAAACAATGTTCTCCCAAAGAGTGGAGAATTCTCCACCACAAATTGTGGGTCCCCAAAATCACATCTTTAAAGGTCTAACGATTCCACTCCAACATGATATGCTAAATACTAAAAGAAGGTTCAAGATTCCAAGCAACTTGAAGAAAAGAGGTTTTGACAGGGGCCTTGCCCCATTGAACAAAAAACTCAGCCAAGGAAGTGACATGCTAGCAAGCTTGATTGCACGCATCCCACCAAAGGTTTCAAATATGTCGAGTGAAGGAACATTGGAAAAAGAGATGAGAGACACTCTCTTCACTATTATGACACAACACACACATTGAGGGGCCCTTAAAACCATGTTTACATAGATTATCCCAAGTAAGACATCGGTTATGGATAACCAACCACATGAAAAAATTGCCTTTAGGCCATGAAAACTTGTACCAAACTTGCTTCAACCAAGGATCTTAAATGTCCCCAAAGGTCTGTCGCACCAACTCAACATAACCTGTAGAAACATAAAACTTACTAGACAAATCACTGCTTTCCCAAGCCAAAATATCATTCCTAGCCAAGGTAGTGCACTCACAAGACTCCAAAATTAGAGCCAGCTCATTCCTATCTTCCTCAAATCCTCCTGGAGGCCATTCAAAAGGATATTTCTAGTGAAAATGAACTACCATCCCACAATTATGGTCTATCTTATAATGGTCAATAGTGTCCCAGCCAACAATGGTAAAAGCATCACAAAGGGGATGAAGGTTAGGATGAGTAGAAAGGATAGAAGGATGACCATCCCAAGAGTCCCTCCAAAAAAGAGCTTGTGATCTCAAATGACAGATCCAAAAGAGACCATTCTTTACCAACTAATCCCCCAATTTCAAAGTATTCTAGATCATAGAATCTTTTCCCAACGAAGGAAAGCAAGGAACATCAAATGCATCAACGTCTATAAGATACTTATGAGTGAGAATACGAGCCCAAAGCTGATTTTGGCTAGTACACCAATGCAAATATAACTTAGTAGCAAGAACTTGCCCATTCAAAATAGCAGATCATAAGCCAAGGTCACCCTCATTCTTAGGTTTGCACACAGTTTCCCACTTAACAATGATCTATTTAACAGTCGATAAATTACCACTCCAAATAAATTTTCAAGAGAGGGCATCAAATTCCTTAAGAAAATACATGGGAACAACCTAAACAAAACATCTATATATAGGAAGAGATTGAATAATCAACTTTAAAAAAGTCAATCGAGCAGTATTAGATAACCAACAATGAGTCCAATGATTAACTTGATGATGCAACTTGTCAAGAAAAATCTGATAAGAGGACCTGGGATTTCTACCAATAGTAAGAGGAATGCCCAAATAAACAAAGGGAAGAAAACCAATAAAAAATTGTAGAATGTCAACCATACGCCTTTGGATGGCATGAGGAGTATTAAACAAGAAAATGGAAGATTTATGCTCATTGACTTGCTATCCTGAAGCAACAAGGTAAATATCTAAGGCTTGCCTAAAATAATCAGCTTCCTGAAGGTGAGCCAATCCCATAAGAGTAATGTCATTCACAAATTGAAGATGTGAGAGTTGTGGCAAACCATTTCCCCATTGCCAACCATGAATCAAGCCCTAAGAATCTCAAAACTTAGAAAATGGCCCAGGCCCTCGACCATAGTAATAAATAGGTATGGGGAAAGAGGATCCCCTTGACGAAGGCCTCTGGAAGTACCAAAAGGCTTAAAAGGTTCTTCATTCGCAATAACCGAGAAAGATGAAGAAGTAACACAACTCATAGTCCAACTCACCCATTCTTAACTAAAACCAAAGGGTAAGAGTATTTTCTAAAGAAAAATCCATTTGACTCTGTCGTAGGCCTTGGCCATGTCCAATTTAATAAACATAGATCTATCCTTTGAAGTTTCCATAGAGTGAATAACCTCAGAAGCCACCACCACTCCATCCAGAATTTGTTTACCAGCCATAAAACCCCATTGTTTCTTAGAGATCACTACAGGATGAAATTTTTTGAGCCTCTCTACAATAAATTTAGTGATAATCTTATACACCACATTACAAAGAGCAATAGGTCAAAAAAATTCAAGCTTATCAACACCTTTCTTCTTGGGAATGAGAACCAAGAAGGTAGAATTCAAGGCTTGAAGCATTTTCTTACTATGAGGAGATTCCCAAATAGCCTCCAATAAATCCAGATTTATAATATCCCAAAACTCTTGAAAAAATTCAATAGGGAAACCATCTGGGCCTGGAGCTTTACCTTTGTTCATCCTAAAAACAACCTCTTCTAACATTGGTAAAAAATTGGACGAATGAGAGAATCATTCATCGCATTGATGACTAGAGAGGGAATGCGGGAAAGGATCAAATTCTCCTTCGCAACAACATGAGAGTAATTTTTAGAATAAAGAGCAGAGTCAAACTAATGAGCCTCGCGAGACATAGCCGGCAAAGAAGAAATCTGAAGCCCTTCAGAGGTAACAAGAGAGGAAATGTACCCCTTATTACGAAAAACCTAAGCAGAATGATGAAAGAAAGAAATATTCCTATCCCCTTCCTTAAGACAATCAATCTGAGCTTTATGTTTCCAATAAATCTCCTCTTGAATCTCTCATTCCTCCACATTTTGCATGCCCTGGGATTCAACTTTTTCAAAATCATATGAGAATCCATTATCCTGAATTTAGCGAGTAATCACCATTAGACAGTCAAGAGCCTTCCTCTTCCTGGATTGAAGGTTACCGAAATAGAATGTATTCCATCTCTTAAGTTTATATTTGACATATTGAAGATTCTTAACAAATAAATACATAGATGTGCCATAAGAAGGACCTCCCTCTCTCCACCACTTAGCCACTAAGTCATGCAATGAAGAGTCCCTAAGCCACATAAGCTAAAATTTCACAAGAGGATTCTTTGGAACAACAAAAGAAGAAACATAGAATTTAATTAACTAGTGATCAAAACCTCTCTAGTCAAGAATTTTAAAACTAGTAACCCACTAACTCATTTGGGTCAGATTTCCGATGACCCTTCGTCAGAATTCAAACAACAATACGTCAGAATTTTGATGAACATGAAGGAGAGTCCTCGTCGCAATTTTTTCGTCGGAACTTTCGATGACGAAATACACATCGAATTTATGACAAAACCAAGTCAAAAATATATTTGTAACAAAGGGTAGTTTTTTGAGGAAGTCTCGTTAGACGTTCGACGACCATCTCGCCGGTTGAATTTTGGTGCTCGTTAGAATACCGACGTAAATAGCGATGACTATGCTGCCATACCTACGACCTTTGTGTCGTCATAGGTATGGAAACCTTGTCGATTGTCTTCTGGTGTTCATTGAAATTCTGACGCGGATGGTGATGATTATGTTGTCATACCTATGATGTTTATATTGTCGTAGGTATGACAATCTCATCGATTGTCTTCTGGTGTTCATCAAAATTCAAAAAAGATAAGGTTAGAATTTAAAAAATATAATGTTGTCATAACATCATGGTCCGAGTATAATCATTCAACAATGACCAATTTGCACTTATGGTGTGCAAATTTGCAGTTATATGTTTCTTGCTAAAATATCTCAAAAAATGCATGATAGTGAGCAACACAAGAGCAGTGAACAAGTTACTAAAAACCAGTGACAATAATCAGATCAAAGGAATAGGCTAGAGATAAGATAAATAGGGACAATAATATCACATATGTGCAGTGTAAGGATAAAATAATGAATGCAGAGTGAAAGAGGATTATAACATTACTACCAGACATAAGTATCTATTTATTTAAGAACTGTTATGAATCAAGCAGATGAAAAATACAATGTATTTTCCTGCTACATGACAAATCATATAAGACAAATGTCAAAGTACCACGAGAAGTTCCTTTATAAGATCATAACAATAGGTAACATACAAAAGGTGAAACTTCAGTATACAATCATCATTATGAATGTCTGTACATAATGACAACAAGAAATCTCATATTTATGTTCTTAGACTATTAAAAACTGATAATGCTATATATTGCTAAATATCATGCATGTTCGTCAAGAGGATAAGATGTTGAAGTAAGAAAAGAAGGATACAAAATCAGCAATATCACCATTAGGGGAACTTAAAAACACATATTAAAGCATCATAGCAACATATCATATCAACAAGAACTTAAAAATGATGCTAGTCAACAATGGTGTTTCATAGAACAACTACAAAGATGTAAGGAAAAAGGTTGTTTCTATAACCTCAAAAGATATAGTGATACTATTGAAAGCAGCATTTACAGAATGGTATGCCTTAATCTCACAAGCTTCAAAGTTAAAGAGAGAAAACAAAATTGTAAGTTATGATTGGAATGTGTGAGATGGAAAATAAATCATGTAAATAATAGGATATCTTATAATGAAGATCAGATCAAAGCTCATGAAAAAGTTAACTTGTTAGTTGTCATAAAGGATCATTATGTATGATATCATTTTCCCCACAAACTCCTTATTACTGGTTGGTTATCATATAAGGTGTTCTCATATCTTTGGCATTAGCTTTTGAGATTCTACTCTCAAATTGGATAATAAAAAACCCTTTTGTAATCTCCATAAAATGACCAGTTACTTATATTCTTTGCAAACCTCTACAACTATGTATAGATAGACTGATGAGTGTTGTTGGCAATGTAATATTATTCATCTTTGGAGAACATCTAATATCAATCTCATCCAAGAAGCACATTCTAGAAAGACTTTAGAAATCTTCAAGCACATGGCACATGTCAATTAATGTACAACTTTGTAAGCTCAAAATAATTTGACACAATTTTCAAATTTTGACACTCATCCAATTCAAGACAATTAACCTTTCCACATCCATCAATTATAACCCTCTCCAAGAAAATCGCATCTTCAAAATCTAGCAACTCCTCAAGCTTCAAACAACCCTTAATTCTTAATTTGATAAGTTCTTCACAACCGAACATTATTGTTTCCAAATTTTGACAGCTATTCAACTCAAAATATTTCATCTTTACATTTCTATCTAATGTTATCCTCTCCATAAATTGCATACCTCTAATACACAATTCCTCAAACTCTAGCTTCCCACGATTCAATCTCAATTACCTCCAAGCACTATATTTTAGAAAGACTTGACAGCTCCTCAAGCCTAAGACACACTAATATTGATTCCTCCAAGTTGTGTAAGATCACCGATACCTGCAACCCTTTGCAATTTTGTGCAGCCTTCAACAAAGAGTCTAATGAGTGTTGTTTGTAAAGTTGTGTTTTGTAGCTTCTTACAATACTTGATATCTATCTCCTTCAACTTCTTGCAACCCTCTAAATCTATGTTCTACAACTTCCCACAACTTAAGATGAAAATAAACTCAAATTAGCTTATATTTACTAGAAATATAAATCACAAAGGAGCTAGTTAATTGAACACTTATCTGAGAACATCCAAGAGAGAGAATTCTTATCATTAATATTAGAGATAAATTTTACAGAAGTTTGAAAGATTTTAAAAAGGGCTTTTCAAAATTTTCCCATCACTTTGAGTTTTTTCTTGTAGTGTGTATCCTCTTTCATTACAAAATGTATCCACTTATATAGGCGTGGATCATAACTACTTACAATAGACGTTCCTTTTCATAAAAAACTTAATCAATATAAACTATCTTAACATAAACAAGTTAAGATTTGACATATGAGTTGTATATTCCTCATTTTTATAAACACCCACATGTCGAATTGAAACTTCCATTGCAAATTCATGTCGTAACATTTTGTCTATTATCACCAACACGAGTGGTAAGATCTTTGGTGGTCTGCAACTCTGGCAGTTTGATTGATATTCCTTCCACGAGCACACTCTTCCATTTTTCAATTGGCATCGACAAACCATCCTCAAGAAAAGTGGTCAAACCATCCATGATATAGCACTATAATCGCTTCATATCCGTGATCAAATTCTCACCCCATTCCTGATGTGCACTTGATAAAAATATTCCCAACTGAAGTCGCTCTGTATTCTCTGGATCAATTATGTTCATTTTATCTATCATTCTACTTTTCAATATTACATGTTCCTCCAGTACTTCAAAGTATTAGGATAGGTAGCCTAATAATTATCAACCATTTTCATCAATCTCTCACATCTTTTCTCAAAAATATTTATAACCAAATCATCTAATTCAACACCCTTTTCCTTTATTTTCATTTCTAACTTCTCTATCTTATACCTCCAATAATTGGCATCTCCCATTGTTGTTTTCACCCTTTGTTCTGTATCATAATCATAACCATAACTAGTGGAACTGCCTTCTTGCGATCTCAAGGCTCCCTCTTTCCAAGCTTCCTTCTCTTCCTCACTTTTCTTTAATGAATTCTTATAACTGTTCAATTCTCTGACCAAATCATCAACTTGAGCCCTGTTCATCATAGAAACATTCACATTTAATTATACTGTCTCTTGTGGATGACTTCTACCAACTTTTTGAACAATTAACTATCCAAATGCTTCATCAATATCCACAAGTAGTGGACTTTGATCCCTAGGGTATAAAGCCCATTGCAATGAAGTTTTCTGATCAGGATCATAACTAGATCCAGTGACAATGTCCCATAAATCTTCAAGCTTAATTCCTAATCAAGGATCTTCATTTCTTGAAAAAAAATCAAACATTAATGCAGCTTGCATATCCCATCCTTGGTATAGGATTACTCCAACACCCTTAAGTAATTTTCTCCCTCTTTGTGGAGTGATTACTTGTAATTCCTTCTGAACTTGTTCCTCTAGTGTTTTTTTGAGAACTCCAGTCTCCACATTTCTTGAGGCTTCCCTATTTTCTCTTCTTGTATATTGGTATAAAAAGGATTTAAATTCTTTTGAAAAAACATACTTGTCATGAAAAATTATTTCCTCATGTTTAATTTCCTGGATATCCCCAGATTCATTTGCATACAAAGGTCCCAAATTAATTTTATTTTCCTCAGACTCAGGTAAAGAGTCTTCAACTTGAGCTTGTTCTTCTTCTCTCAAGAGGATATCCTCATCATCACCTCTGGAGGTTGGAGACAAGTGTGCAATGGGGAACTCTTTCTTAATCCTCAATTGGGCTCTTTGAATACCTTCAGAGGGATATTATCTACACTTTCTCCTTTATGCTCAATCAATTTGGTGGCTCTAGCCACTAGATCTGTAATACCATTGACAACTTGCATGTTAATTATCCCTTTCCTTAATTTCCATTGAAAGGCCCTTTTCACCTTTTCATACATCTCCTTCATGTTAATAGCTTCATCCCTTTCTAAATTTCAGATCCAATCGTCAACAAGTAAAATATTATGCCCAAATGATCATAACTTCTGAGATGCTCTAGCTTTTGCTCTATATCCTTCTAGATCAAAAGTTGTTCTTTCATCTCCTCGGGAAAATCCATACACATTGATTTTTTCATTAACAAAGTCATAACTCTGCAATGCTCTTCACAAAGAAATCACCAAATTCCAAAGTACTAGGTAAGAATGACTTCTTGTTACTTGATATCAAGTGTTGTGAATTTGATACTGCCATATGCCTCACAATTTCAAAGTAAGCAATTCTACTAGGAACTGTGATTGGGAGATCATTAGGGAAACCTTCAAAATTATAAACCCCAATCCTTATAAAATTTTTAGAAGTATGCCAATTGCCCCCATTGTGGTCTACATGGATTTTTTCAATATGGTCCTTAGGTCAAAGAAACCTCTTAATTTCTAATGATATAGTATAGTCATATTCTCCCTTCAGTAACTTCATTAATGGCTTAACAAAATACTCTTCAAAACATAAATACTAAGAAAAAGTAGACCTCCAATCCCATATTTTCAACCACATGTGCACTGGCTTCCTAAACCCTTGAACATCATATTCCCTAATTGGTATTCCTTCACCCCATGCACTGTTCTCTTGTCCAAAAAATAAAAATATATGCATTAAAAAGGAATAATTCTTAAACTTTAATTGAGATGAATCCTTGTGAAGCTTCTCTAAATCTGTATTAATCTTGTCGGTGACATATGTTGCAACATCAAAATACCTAGGGTCTTTGGATTTCACATCAACCACAAGAACCATTAAAGAAATGTTGGTCAAAGGAGGGCTCTCAATTTCGCACACCTGACCAGAAGTCATGTAAGTATATTGTAAATATGGATGAAACATATGATGGACGTTCATCACTTGAAAATTGTTGTCTTGCATTTCCCACTTTAGGATGATGAAAATACACCACCCAAGTCTTATAAATTGTTTCCAGGCTAGAATACTCCTGCCTTAGTTTTGGTATGTTCAGAATAGCTTTATGACCTGCCTCCAGCTAAAAAACTTTCTCAATTATTTCTTTGGTGATAAAAATCAATGGCTTGCTAGAAATTGAATTTACAGTCTTAGTTTTGGGGTCATATCTCTTGACAATCTCTTGCATTAATTTAATATTTACAAACACATTTGGAACAACTAATCTTCCCAAATTAGTCTTTTGTGGATGGCACACTGGGGTCTTTCCCATCCTCTTATTGTAATGAGAAATGAATAATTCATAACCCCTAGGTGTAGTCCATATATCTCCTACTTCCTCACACATGTCTTCCATTCCCTTCTCTCCTTGCTTCACCTTCTTCGACCGCTAAGTAGATAGTGGAAATTGGTCAAGAAAATCTTCTTTCAAATGTCTTCCCTTGGCCTTATGCCTTTTTGGCTTATTTTCCTCAGTGGGATGGTTACCTGGAACTTCCTTCTTTTTATTTTCCCTGGACTTCTTAGATGATGAATAATCCATTTTTTTCAATTCCTTGGCAATCTTGAAAACACTGCAATTTCAAGCTTCTATCACTTTATGTAAACCCATGTGAGCTTCTTGTCACAAGATTGATTTTATAGCTCTTGCAAAGGCACTCAATCACAACGGTCATAAATATAGCTCAAATTTTCATTTCAGAAAGCCATATGTTTAATTATACTTGTACTGAACATTTACTATGATGCATTAGGTGTCATCGAGAAACCCTTTATAACATTATTCATAATAATACTTTATCGATTAACTAGAGACCTCCGTTCTTTCATATTTATCTTTAATCGATGCCCTAACTTATTCAAAACCAGTTTTCAAATAATATTATCTACCTTTACTCGACAAGTTGGTTTCTCTAATAACCACCATTCTTCACTAGGGTGTTACACAACTTACTCAATACCATTATTATTTGATGAGTTATTTCAGCTCTTTAGACAATTTCCACCTGTGCGTTCTGTGACATCATCCATCATCGGGTAACTTTCTCCTTCTCTAATAGCCTTTCTGACTTACCCGATGGTGAATATTAATCGACATGACATCACCATTTTAGCCCCATCTTCCCTCGATTAACTCTTTGCATCATTGATATCCTCAACTATGCCACTCAATATGACTTTTACTTGATAATATTACGTGAATACCTTATTTGCAATAATAATTTATTGATTAATTAGAGATCTTCGTTCTTTCATATTTATCTTTTATCGATGCCCTAACTTATTCAAAACCAGTTTTTAAATAATATTATCTGCCTTTACTTGACAAGGTGTCTTCCTAAATAACCACCATTCTTTGCTAGACTACTACACAACTTACTCGATACCATTATTATCCGATGAGTTATTCAACCCTTTAGACAATTGAGTTATTCTCCTTCTCTAACAACCTTTTCGACTTAGCCAATAGTGAATATTAATCGACATGATGTCACCATTTTAGCCTCATCTTCCTTTGAGTAACTCTTCCCATCGTTGATATCCTCAGCTAAGCCACTCGATGTGAATTTTACTCGATAATATTATGTCAATATCTTCTTCGCAATAATACTTTATCAATTAATTGGAGACCTCGGTGCTTTTTGATATTTATCTTTAATCGCTGCCATAACTTATTCAAAACTAGTTTTCAAAAAACATTATTTGCCTTTACTCGACAAGGTGTCTTCTCGAATAATGACTAGTCTTTGCTAGGCTATTACACAACTTAATCGATGCCATTATTCTCTGATGAGTTATTTCATCCCTTAAGACAATTTTTGCATGTGCGCTCTATGAATTCATCCATCATCAAGTAACTTTCTCCCTCTCTAACAACCTTTCCAAATTACCCAATGGTGAGTATTAATCAACATGATATCACCATTTTAGCCTCATCTTCCCTCGAGTAACTCTTTGTGTCATTGATATCCTCAGCCAGGCCACTCGATATGAATTTTAATGGATGTTTTAAGTGGGGTAGCCCCACCACATTTTGAAAAACTCCATCCTTCCTTTACTCGATAAGAACTTCTCTCAATTAATCACCAGTCTTCCTTAAACTGTTGCATACCTTATTTGATGTACCCTTTTATTTGATAAGTGGGTATCTCTTTTTCTAACTCCACTCATTGCTATTTTCTTCATTTTTCAACTTGACACCTATCCCTATACTACATTGTGCATCCTCCCTTTCACTTACTCGAAGCTGTTACAAAAATGTATGGAGCCTTTGGATAAAACAACACACCGTAGTTCTTAGGATCTTTGTGTTACTCCTAAAGAAATTTTTTTGTCATTAGTTTTCTGCAAAGTCATATATGGGTGAATACAACCAAAGGAAGGAAGTCATATAATGAAGGAGACAGTCGGTAAAGGAAACCGAGATAGCCATCGAGCACTGAGCACCAAGCAGTTATCATACACTGAGCAAGCTGAATATACTGAGTTATGCAAAGATAGTTACTGAGCACTAACAAATACCAAGAAGAGAGTACAAAGTTATCGAGTAAGCACAAGTATGTTATCGTGCACTCTAGAGATGACATTTCATCTGAATTTAGATACATTGTATGTGGACACCAAGAAAGAAGTGTTGCATAGATTTCAAGACAAAAGTTAGGTGAGTCATTGGGACTCCAAACACATGATTGGTTATGATCATGAGGTAGATCCACCAATAAAGTTTCAAAAGGCATATGAAATTGGGGATGTAACCTATGTTTAACCACTTAATCTCCACCATTGATTTTTGATGCCCTAGATCTAGTTAACCGCTTGAAAATTATATAAGATATCAATTTTGAACATTGAGAAAGTTGACATTGCAGAGGGTTGCCATTGTTGTTTAGATTATTGATAGAGTTGAAAGAGTTGATGAAGATGTTGAAAGGTGTAGCAGAGGAGAGGTATGTAGAATGAAGCAGAGCTTATGATACTAATCTACCGAGTGTCGAACAAGGTAACAAAGATATAGAACATACTGAGTCTGGAAAATATTTGATTGATGCACCTTTATTAGACATTTTGTATTGATTTTTGTTCTAATCAGTGAAGTACAAATCCTGCTTGTGGGTAGGTCCTAGCAGGTCTTATATTTTGTAAATCCTTTAACCAAGTACATCTCTTAGATTATAGATTGTAAAAATATCTAACAACATAGATTGAATAAGTCTTTTGTACTCTTAACCAAGTATATTACTCCTAACATGGTAAGCTATCAGAAGTAGCTAAATTGTATCTCTAATTGAGCAACCTTTGTACTGCAGTAGTGAAGGATTGTAGATGTCATCCCCACCACAGTTTTTTCTTCTAACAAAGGATTTCTGCGTGACCAAAATATTTGTGTTATGTGTTGTAGATTTCATGATGTAAGTTATTTTCTTTATGTTCATTTTATGCATTATATTCAACTCGATAATTGATTAGTGTGAATGGTTAAAATTTTTAAGGGTACTGATTCACCCCTCCCCTCTCAATACATAACTTTCCTAAATTATTCCAACTATACTAACAATTGGTATCAAAGCTAGTCTCTTGAGAAAAGGGTTTAGCCACCTAAGAGGAAAGATCATGGCTATGGAAAGTTATAAGCAATCTAAGAAGATTTATAGTCTTGAGTTTGAACTAGAAAAGGCACAAGAGGTGATTGAAGATCTGAAAAGAAAATTAGAAAAATCATTGAGAGTGAGAGAGCAATTGTATAGTGAACTTAAATCCACACAAGAACATGTTGATAATCTTGAGACAACATCTGAAGGTAGTTTGAGTGATGAAGCTAAATCAACCATTGCAGAATTCTTGGAAAAGAATGAAAAAATCACCAAGCAACTGAAGTCAGCAAAGAAAGATCAAGAGGCACAAAAATTAAGAATCACTAAGATACTTGATTCTAAGGGAGAAATTGAAAATGCACTGAAAGTAGTTGAAGAAGATAAAAGAAAGTCTAAAACTAAAATAGATGAGAAAGAATCTGAGAATCAAGAACTGAAGTGTGAAGTTGAAACATTGGCTAGTGAACTAAAATCGAAAAAAGAATCCAATGAGGTACTAAAGAGAAGTGATGAAGTACTAAGATCATTGGATGCACAGATCAAAGGTCAGAAACAACCTAGAGACAAAACTGGACTTTGATTCAATAGTGAGAGCACTACTGAGAAAGGTGAATAATCTAAGCAAGCTGAAAAATAAAAATACTTATGCCCCACCGAAGAGAAACAAGCCTAGTTGTTACCACTGTGGGAAATCTGGACATACTGCAAATGTTTGCAGAATAAAAAGGGGTAAGTCACTGAGCTCACCTAAGTTTTATGGGTGTTTCTATAACTACAATAAGTATGGCCACTGAGCATTTGAATGCAGATCAAGAGCTGTAAACAATATAAGGAATCCAAAGTTTGATGGATACTATAGTACTTGCAACAAGTATGGTCACAAGTCTGAAGAATGCAAATCACCAAGGAGAAATGAAAAATGGGTACCGAACCGACATAACATGCAAAGTGACTAATATAGCACATCTATACCATGGGACTACAATACAAGGATATCATGCTTAGTCTATGGAAGGTACATACACATTGTTGCAAATTGTATGTTTCTAAATTGCAGAAACAATAGGAGATCTTGGAGAAACCTATGAATGACATGTTTTCATTGTCACAAGATAGGTCACCTTGCCAAAGACTGTGGGTACCAAGAGAAAACTCCAATCAAGGAAGAGACATCTGAGAAACCGAAAGTAAATGTTGAAGAAATGAGAGAGAAGATTAATAGGACATGGAAAAGAAAGACTATGGAAGATGGAACATAATTTAGAATAGTTGAGGGCACCACATCCTCTGTATTGTGTGCAACCGACTCTACCTATTCAGTTAAGAGGTATGTATAGGAACTGTAAAGAAAATCTTTTAATCTTAAATCAGTTCCTAGTGTATGTGCAGAGATCCACATTAGCATATTTATATGCATTCAAATACATATTGATAAGTTCATATTTTACATCATTTGGTAAGAATTAAGTAAAGGTAATTGGTAAAAGGGATTTATAAAGCATTTATTATTATTTTATAACTGTTGGAAACCCTAAAACCTAGAGAAATATATAAATAAACCCAGTCGTCTATTATTGTTACCTATCATTTTCAAGAGCATCATGAGCAAATTTTTAGACCTCAAACTTCAAGAAAATTCAAGCGATTAACAAGGTATTCCTGAACTATTTCAATATGTTGTGAGATCACTTGAACACATTGGGATATCATTTGGTGTTGCCCTAGTTTTTTTTGTGTAATCGAGTTAAGAAAAGAAAAGCCCTAAGTAAATATAGCAGAGAAATTGAGAACCATGACACCTAAGCTTAAGAATCTAGTTGTAGTGGAGATTGTTGAACTCGTGAACCCGAAGTATAAGTTACCTCCAATGATAGCAACAAAACCTGACAATATGGGAGCTCTTACATTGATTCCACCAAGGGTTATATTGATTGAATATGTGCGTTCATTTATATATTGCAAATTTGAAGAGATATGCATAGAGGAGATTGATTGGTCATTTTAGAAACTATGTGTGAATGAAAAACTGAAGGATGACTATGTTCATATGGAGACTAAGGGTTTGACTCATGCCCTTCATATACTGAAACTATTCAAAATAGAGTGGGTAAGAATGGTCCTCAACTGAGTACATGACCAATTCATGTGGCTTGACCAACCAGTAAAAATAACAAAAGAGGTTTTACACATTGTAACTGGTTTCCCTACTAGAGATAAGCCAAAGGCTATAAGGAAAATTGCGAAGAAAAAATTAAGTGAATTGACTAAGGCAAAGTGGGATGGGAGAGGTCTGAAGACATCTACTATTGAAGACCCATAACTAAAATTTGCATGTAATGTTATATCCTACCGAGTGTTTTAGTCTTCAAGGTTTGACAACGTACCATGTGGAGCTGTAGATTTGGCATACAAGATTGTGAAGAAGAACATGTAGATTGACATCCGTGAGATTTTTCTAAAGCAATTGGAAGAAAACATGAATACCATAAGGAAAAAAAAGACAAACACTTTTAAGTTTGGATCATTACTGGTATGCATATATTTTTATTTTATGAATTTATTCCCATCTATCGATAATGTTACATGGAGCACTGAGAAGAATGTCATATATCAAATAAATGATTACATTGTGAGTCTAGGTGAAGATCTTGATATGATTATGAATGATTATTTCCTTAAGTTTCAAGGTAAGATGCATAAGAAGTATATGATAGAACCCCTATGCTTGAAAAATATCATGACATCATATGTTTTGAAGTGGACACCAACACATGTATCATAAAGGTAGTTGAACCTAGAAGTATCTGGTTACAGCCTATGGGATACGAGATGGACATAGAGATTGCAACACAACAAATTTAGGCTATTCTAGCAAAGCCTACTGACAAAAGATATGAAGAGGTGAAAGAGAAGATAAAACATGAAATCTTAATACCTAAAGCCGAAAGGAGGACATACAAAATGATTGAGAAACCATCAAAGGATCTAGGAGTTGATGATGAAATAGACAAGGATGAATCCTCTAACACAAAAGGAAAAAATACACTAGAAATGAAGGCCTCACCAAGTGATAAGACAACCAGACCAAACACACAGTCCATGGCTACACCGAGAGGAAAAAGGAAATCAAAAGCATATGAGCTAAAAATTAAAACATATGTGAGAAGTAAGAAGGCTACAATTCAAACAAGGAGAAAACTGAACTTGAAAGAAGACAATGAGACAGACACTAAAGACCTCAGCAAACATAAGAATATAAGCTCATGTTGATTGCAGATGACTCTAGATGAGTTAATTGAGGTACTTAAGAAGAATGGAGGAATCTCAGGAATCAGATACATGAAGTATGACAACCAGAATGAAGAAGGTAAAACCAAGATAGAAGAGAAAGTTTTTTTCACCTTTTATAATTTTAAACTTGCACCAATTGAAGTTGTCAACCATCTGCCTACTAAAATTTCTATCAAAATTGATGCTAGATGGAAGTATGCATTGAACATTGAAACCAAAATGAGAGAAAGATCCCTAATTATAGCTCAACCCCCAATGACCGTAATTGAGATTGATGAGAAAACAAAGACCTACTCTAACCATTTTCTTATTAAAAGTAGACCATTAAGGATCATGCTTGGAGAATTAGAAAAAAGTACAAGATGAGACCGATGACCAATGGAGAAAAATTATCTCTATATACATGGAAGATAAGACAAGAAAAGATCAAGATACTGAAGAGAAAGGTAAGGATAATCCTATTGACCTTACGTTGGAAAAAGAAGAAATAATAATTGAAGATATTACATACGAGGAACCTACAACTGAAATTGCAGAAGATGAAGATTTTATGATAGAAAAGGAAACAAAGAATGAACAAATGGATACAATTGATTTTTCTTATGCAAAACTATTAGAGGAAGTTCTAGAACAATTCAACAAGTTTTTAGATGTTGATATTGGCACATCCAATGCTGCAACTAATACAAAAGAGAAAGGCACCAAATCATCTAAGGAAAAAGAACAAGGAGAAACCAAGAAGCCTGAGGCCACCGAGCCCCACACAGAACAAAATACCAAGGCACCTTCTAACGAGGACCCCAAATTACAACAAGAGAAATTAAAGGATGAAGAAAAAGACAAGACCAAGGGTAGACGAGAAACAAAAAAGGAAGAAGAAAAAGACATAAGAAAGAACAAAATATAAGACAAAAGAGAAGACCAACAAGAATCAAGAAGAAAAGAAAGAGGAGTGACCAACCACTAAAAGAAAAGACAAGCTAGCAGAAATGAAAGATGAAAGTATATTTGATGCTACTGTGACCACATTTGATGGAGTAAAGGCATCCCCTTCCACAAAATTATCTACTAGTGAGAGTATGATGACTAAGAAGAAGAAATCAAAGAAGAGGAAACTTGTAGTTATGAGCCAACCGATCATATTAACTAAAGTTGATCTATCTACTATGGACCCTGATGAGATGAAATAATATGTAGAACTGGTAAGACTGAAGGCCATCTAGAATAAATCATTTTAGACGAAGAAAGAAACACTATATTGGAAAATGTGAAAGAAGTATTACAAGAGATTGTGCCAGATGCTACTATAAATAAGGAGGCAATAATTCTTAACCAAGTAGCATATTTTATTCAGCAAGTGTGAGAACCGAGAAAAGACACAATCAATGGCATGATGAAAATTCATCAGAAGAGCATGGAACAAAATTTGTTAGAAGATATCTTAAAGAACATTGCACTTGATAGGGTATCTCTTTCTAAAGCATGCACTGACATGGAGAACAAGTTTTCTGATATTATATTGTTATTTTAGCAACTCTGTTCCATTTCACTAATCATTAAGGAGATCAGAGAAAAAGAGGAATCTCTTGAACAAGAGATGATCAAGTAGCCAAAGAACATATCAACCAAGCCAAGATCCCTATAGGCCTATCACTCAATTGTTAAACAATTAATGGGAAGGAAACAAGAACTCATAAATGTAGAAGGTACACTGAGGATGGAACTCCTTGAGTTACAAGAAACATTCATTCTCCACTTGGAGTTAATGTAGACTCATTTGAGGAAAGCCCCAATGACCTAGTTGCTTCTCCCAATTGCAGCTTATTGGATACCATTACTGGTTTGGCAGCCGATATTTCTACACAGATAACAGTTTTGAAAACATGGAAGGATACATGGGAACAAGCCCTAGTCAATGCCAAGACCAAGTTCAAACACATTTTTGATCAAATATCTTTGGAAGATAAGATTAAGTAAGTATTATTGTGGCATATTTGTCAAAAAAGGGGGATAATAAGGATAGTCTGATTATACATAAGATATGTAAAGGAGATATGTATGTTTACATAAGAAGTAAAATTTTGAGGAGTGTTATCAAAGGGGGAGTCATAAGTATTTTTGAAGTTTTGAAAATTTTGATGACTTTGAAGTTTTTCACAAATGCCAAACTAATGCTAAAGGGGGAGATTATTACTTCTAAAGAGATTTTTTTGTCATTAGTTTTCTGCAAAGTCATATATTAGTGAATATAACTGAAGGAAGTCATACATTGAAGGAGACACAGTTGGTAAAGGAAACCAAGATAGCCACTGAGCATCGAGCACCGAGCAGTTATCATGGACCGAGAAAGCTGCATATACCGAGTTATGCAAAGACAGTTACCGAGAACTCACAAATACTGAGAAGAGAGTACAAAGTTACTAAGTAAGCACAAGTATGTTATCAAGCACTCTAGAGCTGACATTTCATGTGAATTTAGATACATCGTATCTGGACACCAAGTAGGAAGCGCTGCACAGATTTCAAGACAAAAGTTAGGTGATTCATTGGGACTCCAAACACATGATTGGCTATGATCATGAGGTAGATCCACCAATAAATTTTTATAAGATATACAACATTGGATATGTAACCTAAGTTTAACCACTTAATCTCCACTGTTGATTCTTGATGCCCTAGATCCAGTTAACCGCCTGAATATTGTATAAGATATCAGGTTTGAACATTGAGCAAGTTGACGTTGCAGAGGGTTGACATTTTTGTTTAGATTGTTGATGGAGTTGAAAGAGTTCATGAAGGTGTTGAAAGGTGAAGCAGAGGATGGGTATGTAGAATAATGTAGAGCTTATGATACTATAGCTACCAAGTGTAGAACAAGGTAAAAAAAGATATAGAACACAGTGAGTCTGGACAACATTTGATTGATGCACCTTTATCAAACGTTTTGTATTGAATTTTGTTGTAATCAGTGAAGTAAAAATCCTTCTTGTGGGTAGGCCCTAAAAGGTCTTACATTTTGTAAATCCTTTAACTAGGTACATCTCTTAGATTAGAGATTGTAAAATCTTCTAACAAGGTAGACTGAATAAGTCTTTTGTACTCTTAACCGAGTATGTTACTCCTATCAGGGTAAGCTATCAGAAGTAGCTAAATTGTAGCTCTAACTGAGAAACATTTATATTGCAGTAGTGAAGGATTATGGGTGTCATCCCCACCGCATTTTTTCCTCTAACAAAGGATTTATGCATGACCAAACTATTTATGTTATGTGTTGTAGATTTCATGATGTAAGTTATTTGCTTTATGTTCATTTTATGCATTGTATTCAACTTGGTAATTGATTAGTGTGAATGGTTAAAAGTTTTAAGGGTGCTGATTCACCCCTCCCCTCTTAGTACATAACTTTCCTAAGTTATTCCAACTATACTAACACTTTTTTGTTCGATGCATCATCTTGTTCGATGAGCCATCCTAGACCTTTTTGCCACTTTCCCCGTGTCCAATTCATATGACATCCACCATCGGACAACATAATTCCTTTACAAGCCACTTAATCAAATTGTTCGATGGTGCATGTTACTCGACACTTTGAGTGAGGTAGTTCCACCTTATTTTTGGACAACTCTTACCATCATTATTCAATCGGTCTATTTATTCGAAGCATGATTTTATTCGACATTTGCACTGGTTCCCACATGTTAATCCTTCTTATGATTTTGTATATTGAACAAGTTTCCCTCCGCTACTACTTGATGTTTCTTACTCAATGATATATATTGTTCCTACCAGATCATCCAAGAGTACTTGTATGGATTTTATGGGAAATTAACCTAAGTTGATAAATCGTGGGACTTTTCTGGGTGATTTCGAGTACAAAACACAATAGAATCAAATTTTGAAATGAATCTCACATGGGTATACATCTGGGATTTTTTTTTTAATGCCAAAATGTTTAGTGATTTTAATTTGATCTTTTAGATATTTTAAAGACCTACATTTCTGATTACCGAACTCTGAACTTATCTATCATGAGATTCTGGCTTGATCTTTTTGAGATAGAAACCTGAATTTAAATTAGAATGAAATGTATTGGGACTGTAAAATTTGGCTTAGTATTTGTCAAATTTTCTTTAAGATTAGCACTAATTTGTTTTTCCTTGTTTAAAATTTTGCATGTGTTGAGCGAATGAAGTCAACAATTGAGTTGGAAGGAAAATGTTTTAGGTCTGAGCTGGTTTTCTTCTTATTTGTCTATACATGATGTTTTGGAAGTCAACCATATTCAAAAAATTCTTGTTATGCTTTATCGCTAGCTCATGAGTCAAATTTGGTCAAATTTCCTTTGTATGTGAACTAGCGATGTCTTTTGACAGTTAGGCACAAGATTGCCAGGTTAAGTCAATAAAACATTTTGAGGTTGTGATCATGCACTAGCGATTAATTCATTTGTATCATGAGGTTGCAATGGTATTATCTTTTTACATCAGACAATTGTGATCTTGTGAGGCAGTTAAGTTGAGTCATAGAAAAATATCGCGGGTTGGAAGTTAGGTCAAGTTTTTATGTTGCAACCTTGCACCGAGGTTAAGTGTGGCGGTTAAGTTAAGTCTATCACAAGGTTACATGACAACTAACGGTTAATTTAAAAATGTTTCAATCATGCGATAGTTACTGCTAGTGGTTAAGTTTAGTTTGTTGTGGGTTCGCAAGTGATTTTAATGGTTAAGTTGTTGAGGTACGAACAAGCGTAAAGGTGCCATGTGTCCTAATTTTTCAAAGCTAACTTAAATTTACTGCAAGATGGAAGATCGCAAGTGATTCAAAGACCACAAAGATGGTTGTGGTGGTGCGAGATGTTTCCATGTGTACCATGGATATTTAAAGGAAAAATGCCTTTTCACAGCATCACAAAGTTTGAAATGGATTATATCAATTGGTTGTGGTGTTTTGGGATGATGGAACATATCTCAAGCATGATGATCAAGGATTAGCACAAGGTCACAAGTTACCTTTTCCTAGACAATTCTTGAGTGTGATCTTGCGAAGAGGTTAAAGATAACCATTGGCGCAAGGTCGCAAGTTTATGATATAGTTTCTTTTGAAGGTTGCAAGCATGCGATAGTAATTGTTACGACTTGCTGCAAGATCACAAGACATAATGGAAGTGATATTTCTATAATGAAAAGCCATGTTGGATGCCATGTAGACATTTGAATGGATTTGAAAAGTAGCGAGTGGGGTTTTGACCAGTAAACTTGTGACACGACGAAGAATCTTTAGTTGTGCTGGCATTTTTAAAATTGCTCAAAAGTTGTAAATTCACGGCTTGATGAGATGACTGTTTCTTTCCATGGTTAACCTCATTTATTGTGAATGTGTGACATTAGTGTCAAGTTGATGGATAGAGAGTTAGTACACGATAAAGAGCATTAAAGTTGCATCAACAATCATCATTTTCATATCAAATATTTAATTCTTATTTTTTGTGTGATAGCAAGAGCATTTGAAAATAATTCATTGTGTTACAGATAAAAAGGGTATATTAGAGAAGCTTTTCTACATGGTTTAAGAATTTTTTATTTCATAAATATGGTAGAACCAAGTACTTCTACCAAAGTAGCAGCTGCAGGAGAGTAGAAGGATAAATTCTCAGAGGAATGGGTTCACTTTTTTCCAAGGTCATCAAATGCGCTATCAACCAATGATCAGACATAAAAGGATACATTTTTTCAATGCAAGAACCCAGACACTCATGGTTCTATTGGTTCTTCTCCTTTCCTTTTATTTTTCAACAATAGATTGAAAGATGTCCTAGTATGTAACCCTTAGGTTTTATATATGGTAAAGTTGGTCATTCTTGATGTCTTTGTGGATGTTGACCTAGTAAGAGCATTGGAAAAAGCTCATTGCCCGCTTACCAAATGTATCAGGATGAAAGATAAAACTTCCTTGGTAAGAATTGATAGAGCCAGTTTCATGAAGGCATTTGGCATCTTTGGATCCATGAGCATGGATATATACTTAGATGAAGAGAAAAGACAATATCATTTGCATAAATGTGTCCTAAAAAATGATGTAATTCTGAAGTTTATGCGGAGGGATGGAAGGAAGAATATACCAATTCCTGGTAACGCCAATGAACCCTGTGATGTCTTCAATATATATTACTGTTACTCGGTAAATTAACCTTTCATTGTTCATTAAACATTCACAGTTATTGACATGCATAAAACAAATAACATGAACACAAGTGACACAAGTAACACCAGATATA
>MU225780.1:45526-66936 GCA_018584345.1 Thuja plicata
TCGGTAAATACTGTAGATTCTGCTAAATCCTTTGGTAACCGACTGAACTCGGTAAGTACTGCGAACTCGGTAAAGACTAACTTTCCTTCATATATTCTTTGATGACCGACTGAACTCGGTAAACACTATGAACTCGGTAAAGACTGAATTTATTTGTTGACCGAGAGAGCCCGGTAGTAACTAACTTCTTGATATAGTATTCTGGAGTGCTCGGTAGACTCTGTAAATTGCTTCTCTTACCGTCTGAACTCGGTAGACTCGGTAAACTGCTTTGCTGAACATTCTTAGCTCGGTAGACTCTGTCTAATGACTGATATGACATTCTGAACTCGGTAGACTCTGTCTAATGAATGATATGACATTTGTGTAACATCAAGGACAACACACAATTTAAACAATTGTTTCCAACACTTCCATAACTACTTCAAGTATACTATGTATAGTATGTGCAAAGTGTTGGGAGAAGAAGGAGGAAAGACAATGAGTGAATATTTTATGATGTCAGTTATGGACATTTAGCACCCACATGTAAATAAATAATATGACTATGTTGGTTTTATAGTCAACATAATTCACAATGATCTGGTGGCTATATAGATTAACCCTTCCAAGATTTATTTCAAGCACTATTTTATTCTCATGCATCTTATTTTGTTTTATAATGTTGACCACATGGATGATGAGTTAATACTGATGAAAGAAGACATGGGTATGCAGCTATTGGTTCAAATTTGGGCAAGGGTATGGGAATGTAATCCTTACTCTTCTTCCTTTTTGCATTTTGAATATTGGACTGTAAGTCCCATTAGAGACATGTTAGGTGCAAAAGATGATAAAATTCTTCTTGATCTTAGAAGAATGATTAGACCATTACATGCTAATAGTCTGGGGCCCATAAGGAATAATTGGGGGTATTCTTTTCTTTTTGAAAACTTTACAATTATTAGGGTTTTGGGTTGTCCTCACCCACCTCATATTTTTCCAAAATATGTCCCTCTCAGGGTGGGAATTATTGAATTCATTTGGTAGCTAAAATTGCTTGACAAGGAGTACTTAGGCCCTAATAAGAATATGGGTACTTTATTACCTAAATTATGGGTATTACACAATTTTACCATAGGGAAATGGGCTTTAGATCTCATGAATTATTTTTTAAGAACTACAGATTGCACACTACAAAGATGAGAGTATGCGATCCTGAGGGATTTTATGAGGAATACTTTGAAGGTGATGGAAAATGTTTATTTTCCAATTCATGAGGCATTACCTGAAGAGGACATCATCAGGAATACAATTTTTACTGATGAGCTAATTGAGAAGAGGAGAAGGTGGAATGACATTCAGAGAGTTGAGAGGGAATTCAAAGAAGTGGATCCTTATTTTTATGATATCTACCATGATCTCAGATATTGGGATAGACTGAAGACACTAATTGAAAATTATGATGAGATCATGGAGAAGATGCAGGATGTGCCTATTAGAGCAGGGGCCAAGGTCAACCTTGAATAAATGGAATCATCACATCAAGATGTGCCTTTAAAAAAGGATTATTTTTTGGAAGTAGAAGAAGGTGATTAGGCTGAGTCCTCACAAAGGCCAGAAGTATCAAGAAAGAAGATTGATCATACTTCCAGAGTGATGAAGGATATTTCCAAGGTAGTAATCAATGAGAAAGGGTCATACTTTCATGAAATTAGACAAACAATGAGGGATGCACAAAAGCCACCAGAAGGTGAGGGAACTGGGGGATCAAATCTAGCACCGGTTGCCCAAACAGATGATAGGTTGTTAGTTTCTAATTTGTTCATGCATGATGATGACTTCATCCAGACTGAGGAATTCAAGATTTTTTTTTTAAGTTAAAATAAAATGAGTTTAAGATAAACTTTGGGCTGAAAGATGACACATTTGAAAATAAAGAGAAATTGGTAAAAACATTGCAAGAGTACGATCCAGACAGTCATACACTCATTGTGATACAGGCAAGAGAATTGGTAAAAAGAAGTGGTATGCTTCTATTGCCTGGATGGGACATGCAATTTCATCTTTTCTGATTGATCAAATAAGAAGACAACCTAATCAAATATTCAGGTCTGAAGTTGAGGTTAAAGATTTTATCAGAAGCTCTGGTTTTGACCCAAGGAGAAAAACATTAGCAATCTGGTCACTTTCCCCTGCCACACAAAATCCAAGGTTGGTTGATAGACAAGATAAAAGGCAGGGTGAAAAGATCATCTAGAATATACAAAATGTGGGAAATGTACAGATTTTAGATCTTTTAACCCATATATCTTTATTGAATAGAGCTAAGGTAGAGGATCTAGAGAGGAGAGATGCAAAAACATACAAAAGTCTCATTAGAATCTCCAAAGAGTATGAAGGGAAACTTATGTTGACTGTTCATCTGGAAGATAAGGTTGTTGAGTTGATTGAGAAGTTCGCCAATATGCCTATTGTTAATAAAATGGTGGATGTTTCTATAGGGACCACTGGTTAGTTTGTTCCTTCTAATTCAAATGGTTTTGTCCCTATTGAAATTGATGAGAAGATAAATAAGTATGTTGATATAATAGAAAAACTAGAGGAGAAGAAGAATACTTTGGGAATCAAAGTATTGATGGAGATTCTACAACATAGGATTGACATTTTAAAGGGAAAATTGAGTATTGTTCATAGTTCTCATATGTTCCTACAAGCTGCTGAAGGAAAATGTGTAGAGGCAATGACCTTCCTGAATCGTATTTCTACCCTGTGGTTAGGAAGGAGCTTATCAATGGAGAAACTATCAGCTATTCTGATTTACATGTATGATCTACCTGACAAGATTTTAGACACTAAAGACATGGTTGGTACAGTCAACATTAGTTGCATTCTTCTAGGGTAAGGATTAAATAATCAAGGGAAAATTGTAGATATTTGTGGAGTCATATAATATTGAGATTAAAATTTGAGTAAGCCTAATTGGGGTCTCAAGTGTTGATAACTGTATTAGATTTTTTGCTAATGTCAAGGTTTGAAAAACCTGCAATATTCCTTGTTGCTTTTGGGATTTTGTCAATGTACATAGCCACTCTTGTACTTCAATCATTATCTTTTCATTGTATATAATTTTCTGAGAGTGCATACCTACGTATACTTTTTTTATATCAAATAATTTGCATCTAATTTTTGTAATTGTAACAAGGTCCGACATACTCCATCAATTCAGAAACTTTATTGTAACAAATCTTTATGTCTTCCATGGAAAATAGGCCCAAACCATGTAATGGAGATGATGCTATGCACTATGTCCTCTCATTAACACAAAAATCAATGTTTATTGGAGGAATTTCCTTGGGTACCCATTATTTCTGTAGATGTTTGTACCTCAAGGGCACCTCAATGTCGCGTTTTGTCTCATCATCATAAGAACATGAACCCCCTTGAGAAATTAAAAATCCCATGCGTTTATTGAATTTTATTCTAATCTTTTGACCTCTAGTTGATCTACCTCTTTTAGACCTACTACATGTATCACTTTCATCTTCTATTCCTGAATTTCCCTCACTTAAGGAAGAGACATCTGCCAAATACCTATTTGGTGGTACCTGCACTCCATCAAATGAGACAAATAGTTTGTATAGGGTCAATTTTTATTGTGAGAGTAAATCAATTTTAGGATTCCATGGAGAGAGAGGACAAGAAGTTGTAATAAATGGCTCACCATATGTTGTTTATATTTTGCAAATCAGGGTAATGTTGATGAAGTAGCTGGTCCTAAAGTTGATGTTGAGATTAAAATTTGAATAAGCCCAACTAGGGCCTCAAGTTTTGATAATTGTATTATATTTGTTTCTAATGTTGAGGTTTGAAAAACTGAGAAAGTTTGTTTTCCTAGTAATTTTTGAAAAAATTAAAGTTTTGACAAAATATTGTTGCTAAAACCTAGCTTATTATTAAACCACTCCAAGATGGGTGTAAAGAGAAAGAAAATAAAGAATAAATGGTTTCTATATGGTGTATTGACTTATACCTTTTGATCCATGAGACTGTGTAGGATCCTTGTCAAAGAGATTCAAGTTCCTGCATATGTAATTCATTTATCGTATGTTACCTAAAAATTACATGATATGTATGCTAAAAATTACATAGTAGACAACAAGAACAATATACAGTCATCATAATCTTTGTATCTTTTTTTATTCCTTACCTTTCCATTATCTAGACTGTGCAAGATTCTCAACAAAAGGGTTGACGATGTCTATACTCAATTACTTGTTTCCACCAAGGATGACAGAATCACACAAAATGTATACATGTAATCAACACCAATAATTGAGCATCAGAGGCATTACATATGTAATTTGATAAACAATAAATACATTAAATATATGAGTAATAATAGAAACATATGTATCATAAATCACATATGTATCTTCATAAACATGTTGTAATCCATCACATATGTATCATCATAAACATGTAATCCATCACGTATGTATCATAAATTAGCATCCATCACATAGATAACAAACATTCCACATTCCATAAATAAACACAAAGTTCAAAAAATATCACACAAAATGAGGGCTAGCCGACACTCTCTCTATCTCCATCTCCTAGGGGTGGCATGGTTCTACTTTTAGGACCTTCTAGAGGTGGAACATTAATTTAAAACATTAAAAGGTACATCATGAATTAATTTTTTAATGACATTAGAATTCAAAACATAATGAATTAATTATGTAATCATATAAGTAAAATAAATTTTGATGAAGAAATCAATATCCAATAGATAATATACTAATCACATACCTCATACATTTCATTCATGTCATGTAGATAATATACTAATCATCATCATCATCATCATCATCATCATCATCATCATCATCATTATCTTCTTCTTCTTCATGAACATTTCTTTCAGGAACATCATCAACTAACTGTTGATCGTGATCATCATCTACTTCTCTGGTATCTTCTTCTTCCATCACATTATACTTTACCAGCCTTCCTCTTGGATCATGTCTAAAAAAAAATGACCAACCCAGTTTATGTGGAACCTCTGAGTAAAATACTTGCTAACATTGGCTTGGAATAACATAGGGATCATCTCCAATTGGCTCAAATGAACTTGTATTAACCATTATAAATCTATTATCATGTTCAATAATAGTTCTATCAAGATAATTTTGATACAGTCGTATCTTGTACCATTGGATGACAAATAGAACTAATTTGAAAGAATTAAAGTCACATTCAAGTATATCATCCAAAATGTCATAGTATTGATTTTGAGTCTTGAGGATGTATGTCATTTTTATATGAATTATTAGTCACCTCAAAGACTGTAGTTATCCCAAAATCACAAGTTTTCTTCATGTTATCCAACTTTTTTATGCAAAATTGATGACCATTACACGACATAGCATTGTGGTGTTTGACCTGCAATATGTCAAACATGTAAAAATTATTGCATCGTGAGTTGAAAAACATATAATTTATTCTTGGTCTAATGTATAAAAAAACAACATATTTATAGATCAATACAATTAAAAAAAATAAAATAATATGGGTGATTAATAAATTTATACATACTTTTTTATCTCTTAAACCATATGCTAAATCAATTTCCCTTGGCATCACATTAGAATCTCCATTACGATAAGCTTCTTTAACCAATGAAGCCACACCTTCCCATGTTAATGCATGACCAAAATATTTACATCATTTAATCCATACCGTCATCCAATCAAGATTTTTTGCAATGTAAAAATGTAGTGCATCCCACTCTCGACCAACTGTACAAAAACTAAATAGACGACTTCTAACTGATATATATTGAAGATTAAGAATTAATTAACTATATATATATATAAACCAAATGTAAAATATAATCAAATTAATGTCCATGAACATCTTATAAGTATCTCTCACTTTCCTCAATCTACCTTTCCCCATCAAGTACTCCCCTTCAAATTTGTTAATGGAGTTGGGATCCCAAATGCGATCTACATGGATCTTTGTTGCAAACTTAGAAAGATATTCAGTAATGTACACCGTATTCTAGTATACCATATATCCCTCCACCATATAACCCCACGATGTGCTCTTTGCCAAACCAAAGCCTTAAAAATTTCAAGTGCCTCTCAACCGTCCACATTGACCATGTGTGTACAGGTCCACACAATTCAATCTCCTCAACTTGGTGTATGAGGTAGTGTTCTTGTGCATTGAAAAAAGTTGAAGGTAGACACTTTTTCAATATTTTATATATTTATGGATTTATTTAGATGACAACCACCTACAAGAGATTCAAGATGCAAATATATTAACGAGACTTTACAAAATAATATACAATATATTATATAACAAGTGAAAAAATGGAAAATATAATATCTATACAAAAAATTGAACAAATATCACTACTTACCTCATGTATTTTCCAAGATCATATATAAATTGCTTGACATTATTGTCGAAGTGGTCTGGGAGTGTAGTGCCCTACCAGGGAACCCAGGAGAACTAACCTAAATATGCCATTAAGTTAACAGGATAATTGTTTTTAAATGTTTACGAACAATAGTGATAACAATGTGAAAGAAACATAATAAGATACATGACATACACATAAGTGTAACTCAATAAAGATAACAATTCTAGAGGGTTCTTTGATGTAGAATTACTTAAGAAAAACTAACTACAAAGAACAACCAAAAAGAGCTAACATAACAGATACATCAACTGGATCCAATAATATACATATCATAAAATAAGATCACATATACAACTGATACCTAAGGTATACAAAAGAATCAACATCCACTACAAAATTCACAGGGTATGCACCAATACATAAAAATACAATACATCTTTTGTAAGTATGTCAACTAATATACACATATAGTACAAGTATACAACTCATAAAGAAGAAGAAGAATAAGAAGAAGAAGAAGAAGATAGAACTACAAAAAGGATCATCCAAGTATGAAGAAGAAAATAAGATCTCAATGGTAATAAAAATCACTACCACCCGACCTAGTGGAACCAAAGGTCCACTCCCACCGTGCTGAGGAGATAATATCAGGCCCACTCACACGGTATACAACAATAAGGAAACATCAAAGGTATACATGACATCATAAAGAAAAGTATAGGAAGATCCTAGAAGCTTTCTTAAACACAATAAGAAATATTTACAATAACAGAGGCACCCGACACAAGTAGGAAAAACTAAGTTGTATATAGGAAGGTGTCATCATATACATCTAACCCTTAATTTTCATCCTGGTAGTCTCACTGGACCCCGACACTCAAGTGACCATACATGGTATCAATGACTTCTCAAACAGACGAAGTCACTAACTATGCTAGACACACACCCCTCAAGGTAGAAAGTATCATCTCATCCTCCATCTTAGCCTATAATAGTGCTCAAGCATGGGTGAGGAAACATATCTTATTAGTTCATTTTAAAACCCCAATGAATTATGATATCACTTGTTACAATTACTTACAATAAGTGATCTTGACAACCACTTGCGGGCCCCGACACTTATTGCAAGTCACCCCCTACTACACAAATAGGTAACCTACCTTATGTTCATAGATCCTACAAAGACAGAGCAAGGGTATAATTACAAATAAACCCAAATCAAGTTCCCACATAATAACAGGAATGATCATATAGATATACACTCTCAAAATAATTCATAAACAACATCAAAAGGAAATACATAACTCTCAACACTGGTTCTTGCCCATACAAGAATTATTGGTTCTCATTTAACCAAAACTACTTAAATTACTCTCAAAGAATCACATAAGACAAGTTCAGATAATCCAGGTTGGGTATAAACATCGAGACCAAAATTGACTTCATAAGAAATGTGCACTGAAAATACACAACACCATAAAGAAACATAAACCCCAAAACCTATGGTTCATAACCTAAAAGTCAACGTAGTTCCCAGATACAATAACAACTAACCCACAAAGCACGTAATGACATACATATCATAATAAAGGTCGCAATTTGATTAGGAACAATCAATTGTCTACGAGATTAATTACAAAAGACACTCATGCGAACATCTATATATTTATAGAAGCATTCAAATTAAGCTTGCAAAAGATCACTACAGATAGATCATGATCTCGTAAATCAAGCAGTTAAATTACTCCATTTACCTAACTAACATATCATAATAGAAATCACAGTTGACTAAGAGTAGCCAGTTGTCTAAGAAATAATACGTAAAATAAATTCATGTATAATTACGAGTAAAAGTTTATTGGAATTATCCTCATACAATAAAAGCTTTCGAATAAGCGTACATAAATAGATCATTGTAGGTAATTCAAGATTACATAAATAAACAGGTTAAATAACTCCATACTTAACTAACAATATCATTTCTAAAATCGTGTCATAACTCAACAAGTTTATAATCATTAACTTAGTATTTAATATTAATAGTAATAATATATATATATATATATATATATATATAAATCATTAATCTTAACTAACAATTACTATTAATTAAAAATAATAATAATGATAGCAATATTAATGACTAAATATTAAGAATAATAAATAAAATTTAAAAAAACTAATAATAAAAGAATTAACTAACATATAATATACTTAAGAAAATTAAATAACATTTAATAATTTTAATTAAACTAATTTAAAAAAAAAGCTTTAATAAAAAAAAAACTTAAAAGTGGGGGATCGGGGTGTGTGGGCCCCGTGGGTCTCCACATCCCAGCGGCCCCACCCACCACCCACGGTCCGCTACACCAGTGGGTATCGCGGGTGTACTGCGGGCCCACTGCTCTAAGAAGTGGGTAATGCAGTCCCCGCGGTCGGTGGTACCTCGCGGCCAGTACATGGGGAGGCTGGGGGGTTTGGTGGCCCCCACCTCCCAACTTTTTTTAAAATTTTATTATTATTATTTAAAATTTTTTTTTTTCCCAAAACAATAAACATTTTATTTATTATTATAATTTTTTAAAATTTAAAACTATATTTAATAGAACAAAAAACCTGTGGTTAATTTTTTTTTCCTTTTAATGAAAACCAGTCTGTATTTTTTTTTTAAAACAACATGGATTTTCTATTTATTTATTGATTTAGCAATAGATTGAGATAATTCTACATTTTCAAAAGTAGAGATGTGTTTTTCCTATAAACAATATATTTAATTTTTTTTTATAAAGAAGAGAATTAGTTCTAAAGGAAGAATATTGATGGATTTTTCTAAAACCATATAATTGATTTAAACAAGAAAATGATAAGCATTTAATATTAATTTTTAAATGAAATCCTTGCATGCAATTAACCTTATTGTTTTGTTTCCTTGTAGATCTAGATCTGGGGTTTGGACAGGAACCTGGTAAGGGTATATTTTCTTCTTTCCAATGTAAGGAATTTATAGATCTGAAGGTATTTATCCATTTTGGCAACAATATCAAAATTCCACACAAAGGAAAACCTCATTCACATATTTGAAACCCTAATGGCAGTTTTGACAACTAAATCATATCAAATGAAAAAACCCTGATGCCCATATTACAACCAAGACAATTAAATGAAACCCTTATGCCCAAAACACGGATCTGACACACATTCTTAAAGGAAAAACCACAGAATTGATCCAATAACATATTCTTCCAATTTTAAGCAATAAAAACACATAATAACAAACAAGGACGATTTTAAACACAAGATCCTAGCATTTTAGATGCATATAAGACAGAGATCTGGAAGCTAAAATTATCAAGATCAAGATCCTACCTTAGTAACTAATGAGAAGATCCAATTCAAATTTACAGCAATTCACAAATCCAAAATGCTCTTAAGGCTTCAACAAATCTCCAATCACCTGATTTCTCCTTCTCCCTGATTGAACAACCCTCCAAAATGGCTTTCAATTCAAAGATATAGAAAATCAGGCAATTAGATTTTCAAAAAGTGAAACCCTAATGGAATATTAATTATTTAATTAAAAATTAAAATAAATGCTTTACTTTCAATTTCACTTAAAGCAATACATAACTCAACTTTATAATATAAAAATAAAGTCATAATTGAAAATGCATGAGAATATTTCAATTTAAATAAATCAATTAATCATGCAACTTAAAGCAATACTTAATAATTCAACTTGCACAATTAATTACAATTATTATATTTAATTTTTATTAAATCTCAATTATTAAACCAAGACTTAATAATTAAATCAATTAATTAAATATAGGCATTTAATTAATATTTAATTATTAAATAGCCATATATTTAATATATCAATATTTTAAACTTATCCAAGATGCAACTATTAACATTAATATTTGTCATAAATAATCATCAAACAAACCAAGCCAAAAGCATCATTAATCCAACTGAAAACCATCTAAACAAAAAAACCAACTGAAACAAAACAACAACTAAAACACAAACACAAACACACACATAAAGGCTCACGAATCCACGTCACTTGATGGATTCAGATAGGATAGTCAGTCAGATTATTGTCCATTTCTAGGACAAAATAAGGGTTTAGGATAGGGATTTAGGCCTGAATACTATCTCCCCTCTCTTACCATTGAGATATTGCGATAGGGCATGCTCACTCCTACCAATTCAAGAAAGACGTAGCCCAGTACCTGCAAACCTGTCATCACAAAGATGAACATACATATATATAATATAACAAATAATGGTTGAGACCACTTTATTGTGTGGATCTCATTGAAGCAAGTAACTATGACTCTATCACATACCATACCAAACACATCAAGCAGTAATGTAAAACATACCAACGATCCATGTGCATACAGATATAAGGTCAATATTGTTAGAAAACCTTAATCAAAATGACATCATAACATATACATAACCATCCTGAAATAACCATAAGTCACATGTAAATAGAAGATATAACATAACTATCCAAAGGATCAATAATATAATGAAAGATAAAGCATGAATATCTTTAAAACCAACTGAAATAACCAACGTATACTGTAAAAGGCCTAAAAGAGTTCGACAACTGAAATAGAAAGGCAGACTGGTGCAGGAGCACACCTAACTCAAACCCCTAGCTCCTTATTTTTGGCATGTACTAACTCTAGCCAAGTTAGGAGAGTGTGTGTGGACCTTAGAAGGTCATTTGTTTTTGAGATGAACCTCCTACAACAATATGGTGAAAATGCACGAAACAACAGAATATAGTGCAATAGGAAAACTTAGAGTGAATCTATTGATCGTGGGCCACTTTGAGGGGGTAACCTCCTTTGAGAAAGCTCAATACAATAAATTTGTTGGTACCCAACAAAGGCCTCAACACAAAATTATATACTAATTACAATCTAGAAAAGTAATACTTCCTATGCATGTGGGATAATAAAATATACTCACGGGATGACTTACAAAGCATATGCGTCCAACAACGCTACACTAACAAAATAAAAAAAAGGAACACACAGGTTCTTAACATGCCCTCTCTCTTAGAAAAAAGCTTCGTCCTCAAAGCTTAAGGTGTGGAAATTGTTTCTGAATCTGAAGAAGGGGTTCCCATGTAGCATCCTCTGGTTGCATTTTGTGCCACTGAATCAAGACCTCAGAGATGGAGCGAGAGCGAAGCTGACAAGTGCATCAGTTAAGGATTGCCTCAGGCTATAGGATAATGGATCCTTCCTTATCCATTTTAGGGAGAGTATTTTGTGCTTTGATGTTGGTACCAAGAACTTTCTTGAGACAAGAAACGTGAAATACTGGATGAATGCAGGAAGGAGGAAGTTCCAGTTTATAAGAAACAGAACCAATCTTCTGCAAAACCTTATATGACCCATAAAATTTTGGGGCCAGCTTATGATGCCCCTTAAGCTTTAGGGAGTATTTATTGTATGGCTGTAGATGAAGAAAAACCATATCCCCAACTTGAAATGAGCGCTTGGAACAGTGTTGATCTGCCTGTTGTTTCATTTAATTTTAGGCCATGTGAAGATTATCCAGTAAGGTGCAAAGAATCTGATCCTTGGTGCGGAGAACTATGTCAACTTCCTAGACTGGTGAGCTACTGGGAGTGTAGGGAAGGAGCATTGGAGGTGCCTGACCATAGATTACTTCATATGGATTCATTTTAGATGCAGTGTGGTAAGAGGTATTGTACCACCATTCAGCTAGAGGAAGCCACTTGGCCCACTGATGTTGTTCAGAAGTGAAGCAGCGAAGATAAGTTTCCAAGCATTTGTTGACAATTTCGGTCTGACCATCAGTTTGTAGGTGATAGCCCAAACTCATCTTCAGTTTGGTGCCAGTTTGCTGAAACAGTTCAGTCCAAAAATGACTGGTAAAAGTTGCATCACGATCTGAGACAATGGAAGAAGGGAGGCCATGAAGATGGAAGATCTAGTCCATGAATATTTGTGCAACTGAGGAGGTAGTATAGGGGTGGTTGAGGGCACAAAAATGAATATATTTAGATAGACAATCAACCACAACCAAGATCACTATCCTGCCACCTGATTTAGGAAGCCCTTTAATGAAATCCATAGAAATTTCAGTCCAAATCCCTGTAGGGATGGGCAAGGGTTCCAACAAGCCAGGAAGGAGGGTTGTTTCACCCTTGTAGCGTTGGCAGGTATCACATTCAGCCACCATCTGTTGAATCATCTATTTCATTCCTTTTCGAAAGTATTTTTTCCTTGCACGCTCATAAGTTTTGAGGAATCCCGAGTGCCCTACCGAAGGAGAAGCATGGAGTTCATAAAAAATAGCCTATTGAAGATCTGGATTCTGAGGAAGCACTAGACGGTCCTTGTATTGGAGAGAAGAACCATCCCAAGAGTAATGTGGTACAACAGAAGGATTATTGGCCAACTGGTGAATGAATTGAGATAAAGAAGAGTCACTGACATAGCCCTGCTGAACAGATGCTAACCAATTGGGAATTGGCATAGAAATAGCTGAAAGTGAAGCTTGATCATCAAATATGCGAGAAATAGCATCTACCACAATATTGTCCTTACCCTTCTTGTACGTGATCTCATAATCATACCCATGAGTTTGTTGACCCATTTCTATTATGTAGGGGAGGATACCCGTTGTTCTAGGAAGTATTTCAGACTTTGGTGGTCAGTCTTGATTCAAAAATGACTCCCTAGGAGGTATGGCTGCCACTTCTATACAGCATGCAAAATAGCCATCATTTATTTTTCATAAGTAGATAGGGATAGATTCTTACCAAAAAGGGCTTTGCTAGTGAATGCAATAGGATGGTCATCTTGAAGGAGAACAACACCCAGTCCATTGCCACAGGCATAACTCTCAAAAGTGAAGGGCTTGGAAAAATCTAGCATAGCAAGAACAGGTGTACTGTACATAGCTTGTTTCAGTTGTTCAAACGCATTCTCAGCAACATGGGTCTAGGTAAAAGCATCCTTTTTTAACATAGCTATCAATGGTGCTGCAATCTTCCCATAATTTGTGACAAACTTGCGGTAATAGCTAGTCAGCCCCAAAAAATCCCAAAGGCTCTTGAGAGTTTTAGGATGCGGCCAATTTTTCATGGCATTTATTTTTGTAGGATCCACCTGAACCCCTTGGTGTGCAACAATATGCCCGAGATACTCCACTTCCTCCTGGACAAACACACATTTAGACTGTTTTGCACAGATTTGATGGTTAGAGAGAAGTTGCATTGCTAGCTCCAGATGATGGAGGTGCTCAGCCCATGTTTTTCTATATATAAGGATATCATCGAAGAAGACGAGAATGAATTTCTAGAGGTATGGCTGAAATATTTTATTCATCACTGCCTGAAATGTTGAAGGAGCATTAGTGAGGCCAAAGGGCATGACTAAAAATTCATAGTGACCATCATGTGTGTGGAAGGTTGTTTTAGGTATATCCTCCTCATTAACCCTAATTTGATGATACCCAGAATGAAGATCGAACTTGGAGAAAAAATGAGCGCCATGAAGCTCATCAAGAAGTTCATCAACAACTGGAATGGGAAACTTATCCTTTATAGTGAGATGATTAAGTGCTCAAAAATCAATGCAGAGTCGCCATGACCCATATTTTTTGTGGACAAGCAGAACTGGAGAAGAAAAGGAACTGGTACTAGGGCGAATAATACCTTGCTTTAGTAAGTCACGAATGAGCATCTCGATTTCATTCTTCTGATGAAATGGGTAGCGGTAGGGCCTGATGTTGGGTAGAAAACTACCAGGAAGGAATTTATTATGGTGGTCCTCTGGGTGAGAAGGGGGAAATCCCACAGGTTCAGCAAATACACTTGAATACTTATCCAAAATTTGTTGTAGATCTATAGGAGTAGTAGAGACTGCTGATGGCTGCATCTGAATGGAATGGAGCTGAGTGATGACACCATGTGAATTCTGCTTAAGAAGTTTTTCCATACGATGTGAACTGATGATGCTAAGAGACCATAGCTGCAAGCCTTTCAAAGTGTGTTGTTGCCCATTGGCTGAAAATTGCATCCAAAGTTCAGCAAAGTCCCATAGAATGGGGCCAAGAGTGCATAACCATTGGGCACCCAAAACCACATCACATCCACCTAAGGGCAAGGAAAACATGTCAGAGCACAGGTTATAATCTCCAATAGAGAGACGCACATTGTGGCATTTCCCTTTGCAAGGTAAAGTGCCCCCATTGGCAATCATGAATTCAAAGCTAGAGCAGGGATGGACAAAGCAATCAGCCTGTTTGGCTACTCGGGGGTCAATGTAGTTATGAGTGCTACTAGAATCAATGAGTATAGTAAGAGGGATCTTCTTGAAGAAACCTTGGACCCACATGGTTTGGTGAGTAGTGACTCCTGCCAAAGCATGGACAGATATCTCTGGTTGAGCTTCTGGCGAAGGAGGTTCAGGCTGTTGAGGCTCAACCTCATCATCCACTATTTTGTGAGCATCTACATATTCTTCCAGTTCAAGTGGAGAATCCACATTCAAGAGATAGAGATTTTTATAAACACATCTATGGCCCTAAGACCATTTCTCATCACAATTATAACAAAGCCATTTTTCTTGCTTGGCCCGCATCTCTGTTTCAGACAAGTGCTTGATAGGAGTAGTTCTGGGAGCTGGCGTGACTTAAGGGTTGTGAGAACCCATATTTTTGAAGGGAACAAAATTGGATATGGAACATTGTAGAGCATTAATCTTGTCCTCTACTAACTTAGCCAACCCACGGGCTTCCATCATTGTAGTGGGTCAGAACATTTTTACTTCAGAGCGAAGTGCATCCTTCAGACCATTGACAAAATAACCGCGGAAGAATTCATCAGACAATCCCTTGGTGTGATTAGCTAATTTTTCAAACTCTGTCTGGGATTCTCTTACAGTGCCTGTTTGGTAGAGTTTAGTGAGTGCTCCTATGAAGTCATCAAAAGCACTAGGGCCAAAGTGCTCCAAAAGGAGTGTGCACAATTCTATCCATGTTGGGTCTACATTAGCCTTGATGTACCAACATAACCATTGAAGAGCTTCATGTTCCAAATGAAAAGATGCAAGTGGGAATTTGTTGTTATCCAAAGTATTATGCAAGCTAAAATACTGCTCTGCCCTGTAGATCCATCCAGTCGGATCCGCACCATCGAAGCAAGGAAAATCAAGCTTCGGTCCACAAAAATTGCCAGAAGAGAACCCAGCGTCTCCAGAATGGTTTCAGTTCATGGCTGAATGCTGAAGATTGAGACCAAGAATTTTGTCATCCAGATATTGAAGTTTGGTTTTGAGGGATGCAAGTTCCTCCTCCATGATTTTTTCTCCTGAATGTGTAACAACTATACAGCAGGTTTTTTTTTTTTTTTGGAAATGGGTAGACAATGAGAAATATAAATTTTTATAGTTAGAGAAAACTTGGATTTGGGAAAAACTCAGATGGTAAAAGGGTGTTTGACGAGTGGTTGGAAACTTTCTGATGAAGAGGGAAAAATAAAAATGAGGGTTTTAGGGTTGGGGAGGTGGAATGAGATGAGCGGTCCAAGAGGGACAAGGGAGCAAAATTAGGAATTGAACCTAGTGGCCCGATTTGGTGGCGATTGGATGAGAAGCAAAAAAGTTAGGGCAAACCCTAAAATTAGATAAATAAGGGATTTAGGGCTTCGATATGTAGAATTTGGGGTATGGTCTTCAAGGAAGGAAGTATGCAGAATGGTATGTTAGGGGTGCTGAGGAACTTTGAGAGGAAACAGGAAGAAAGCAAGGAAGCTATGACTAAAAAGCTTTTTTTTTTTTTTTGGACAATCGACTCAGGGAAAATCACTCAAATACTGAATTATTGGAAAGAAGTATATTGCAATAACAAAGAATACTAGAATTGAAATGAACTCAGATGCAAAAAAGGAACCTGAAGGCCATGACAGAAATTTTTTTTGACGTAATTTCCACCCAGAGAGCCCAAGAAAGTGCTCTGATACCAGATGAGATGAACCTCCTACAACAATATGGTGAAAATGCATGAAACAATAGAATATATCGCAATAGAAGAACTCATAGTGAATCTATTGATCGTGGACCACTTTGAGGGGGTAACCTCCTTTGAGCAAGCTCAATACAATAAATTCATTGATACCCAACAAAGGCCTCAGCACACACTTATATACTAAGTACAATCTAGAAAAGTAATACTACCTATGCATGTGGGATAATAAAATATACTCATGGGATGACTTACATAGCAGATGCATCCCAAAATGCTACACTAACAAAATAAACAAAAGGAACACACAGGTTCCTAATAGTTTTTCCCTAAGATGGATATGACTAGGTCAATCCATGTCTAGATAGGTTGCTTAGTTGGTTTCCTTTAGTTGTGTGTGTGTGTGAGGTAATTGGTAAGTCTCTGGAAATCCAACCAAGGCATCAGGAACTTTGGATAAGCTGCTTGGGATCACTATCACTCGGCCTACACTGGTGCCTAGCAACTCGGCCTACATTGCCTTGCAACTCGGCCTACATTTAATAGCAGCTCAGCCTACATTTGTGCCTAGCAACTTGGCCTACATTGCCTAGAAAATCGGCCTACATTGCCTAGCAACTTAGCCTACATTTGTGCCTAGCAGCTTAGCCTACATTTGTGCCTAGTAGCCCGGCCTACATTTGTGCCTAGAAAATCAACCAACACTGGAGCTTGGCTTTCTTTACTGTTACTCGACAATATTTAGTTGTAACAGCCCGTGAAAAGTGGATCTTGTCTTTTATAGATAGTATGGTTAGTGTAACAGTTCCTGAAGAGATTCTTGCGAAGGAGTGGACCATTAGGGTTGTTTCCTATGAGAGGATGGTTACTAATAACATTCAAAAGAATTCATTTCAGAGATCTAGAGAGTAGAGATTGAAGAAAAGAGAAGCTACAGGAAATCACAAAGTTGTAGATTATTGTATTGTTTTGTTTTGTTTCCAGTAATGAGAAGTTGCAGATAGTGTGTTTAGTGGATATCAAACTTATTTGTTCATTTTGCATGCAAGTAGATTAGTTACTTTATTTTCTATTTTGTAAGTTTTTAGTTCTTCACCCATTCTGGGTTGTAAGTAGTAATGGCCCCTCGAGATTCCTGAATCCATGGTGAGAATCATGTGTTGGGATGGAACTCGAGAGGAGCCCTTGTACATAGTTTATTTTTTGTTTTCTATAGGAGAAGCAACAACAAAGAGTCTGGAGATCTTACCCTAGGCGAGCTTGGTAATAGTCTGGCCAGGGAAGAGAATGAGAACAATGTTTTGAAAACATTGGTTGAATGAATCTATTTGTGTAGGTTCAGCAAGAAGATAAAAAGCATTTTGATGGGGACTGAGTCTTGAAGAGGAGGTGAAGTTGAGAGTGACTTACCTCAATTTAGGGTTGTGAACACCCTAAGAGATCTATGAGAAAGATTTTAGAATAGAGCCAAGCTGGTTTTGTAGCAGCAACAAGACTTCTGTCCACATCAGATGGGTATCAGAGCTCTAAAATATTTGAGCGTGTGTTGTTTGGATGTTATCTGCAGAAACTTTTGTCAACTCATCCAAGATGGTGACTAATGCAAAACTCGCAAAAGATGTGGAAGAGAAAAAGGAGGATAATAGACTCCTAAAGGAACAATTAGTTTAAATGGTGACTAAGTTGGAAGAACTACAGCTTAGGACTGCAGTAGTCAGTGAACAAATGAGAGAAGCTGATGGAAAGGGTAAAGCAGTGGCAGAGGAAGACATTATTCCAGAGCCAGATCCTGTGCTTCAAGAAGAGCCATTCTTGAAAGCATTGAAGGCAATGAGTGGTAAGTCCTTAGAAGGTGTGCCTCTATTTAGTGGTAAGATGGAACCAGAATTAATCATGGAATGGATAGAAGGTCTTGAAAATTACTTTGACTGTGATAATGTGACTGAAGCTCAGAAAGTAAGAATAGGCAAGACAAGGTTGAGAGGAACTGCTCTCACTTGGTGGAAGTTTGTCCAAGATGAGAGGGAAAAAGAAGGAAAGAACCCCATAACTAGTTGGAAAGGTATGGTGTCCAAGATGAAGGAAACTTATCTTCCTGATGATTATGAAGTGCAGTTGCACAAAAAGAGATAGAATCTGAGACAAAAATATTTAGAAGTTAGTTCCTACACCGAAGAATTTCACAAGCTTTTCTTAAGGTCGCATGTGATGGAAGAAGAAAGCCTAAAAGTGGCTAGGTACTTGAATGGACTCAAGTGGAGTATCCAAGAGGAAATTAGTCTCTTAAACCCCAAGACTATACACCAATGTTACCAGCTAACCCTCAAGGTGGAGGAAAAATTTAAGAAGAAGCAAGATTCAAATAGTAGAGGAAGAGGAAGAGACAACAAAGGTCATAGAGGAGGATATGGAGGAAGAATCCAGAGTGAGTCCAAACACATTGAGAATCAAGGAGAATCTAGTAACACAAGAGGTGGTTATAACCGTGGAAGAGGTTCAAATAGTAGTTCAAGAGGAAGAACTAATAACCAAGGAAGAGGAACTTACTTCTCTTCAATGAAGTGTTACAATTGTCAGCAATTTGGACATCCTACATATCAGTGTCCTGAAAAAGGTTCTACTTCTCAAGGAGGTGGGAAAAGAGTTAACTATGTCCAAGAAGAATAAAGTTGCAGAAGTAAAGCAATCTGAGGTACCATTAGAATCATAAGAAGGTGAGAACCTCATGATACGAAGGACCTTAATCAGAGAGCCAAGCAAAGAAGAACCAAGCCAAAGGAGAGCACTCTTTAAAGTGAAGTGCAAGATTACAGGAAAGGTGTGTAGAGTCATTATTGATTTAGGCTCAACTGATAATATTGTTAGTGAAGAAGCAGCCAACAAGTTAAATTTGAAAAGGATTCCACATGAAAACCCATACAAGGTTACATGGCTTAAAAAAGGAAAGCATGTGTTTGTAGGAGAAAAAGCATGGGTAGAGTTCACCATTGGAAAGTATAAAGACAGAGTTCTATGTGACATTCTTCTAATGGATGCATGCCACCTTCTACTGGGAAGGCCATGACAATTTGATAGCCAAGCCATGCATGATGGAACCAAGAATGCATACTCATTCAAGAAAGATGGGGTGACTTTCAAAATTCAGTCCTTAATAGAAGAAGGAGAGATGAAAACATCAAGTCTAAGTGTGCTCATGGTTGGTGAGAAGGAGTTCTTGAAGACTCTAGAAGAAGGAGAAGGAGTTGGTTTTGCTTTAGTATTGAAGCCAAAAGATGAAGTTGCTGCCAAGAAATCAGAGATACCAAATGAGGTAAAAGAAATACTTGAAGAATATAGAGATATTGTGAATGATGGCCATCCCACTCCCCTACCTCCAAAAATACTTGTTAGTCACAAGATTGACTTCATACCAGGAGCTACCTTACCCAACAAAGCTTCCTATAAGATGACCCCTCAAAAGAATGAGGAAATAGCCAAGCAAATTAGAGGGTTATTAGACCAAGGCCTAATTAGAAAGAGCATAAGCCCATGTGTAGTCCCTACTATTTTAGCACCTAAGAAAGGAGTATCTTGGAGGCTTTGTACTGATTCTAGAGCCATAAATAGAATCACCATTAGGTATAGGTTTCCAATACCTAGAATTGAAGACCTAATGAATTTTTTAGGGGAGGCAAAGTACTTCAGCAAGATTGATCTTAAGAGCGGCTACCACCAAATCAGAATTAATGAAGGAGATGAATGGAAGACAGCCTTCAAAACTAAAAAAGGTTTGTATGAATGGCTTGTAGTGCCATTTTGTTTGTCCAATGCTCCCTCAACTTTTATGAGGTTGATGAATGAGGTATTGGTAGAATGCATTGGTAAATTTGTTGTTGTCTACCTAGATGACATTTTAGTTTTCAGAAAAACTAAGGAGCAGCATATTAGGCATTTGAATTTTTTTTTCAAGAAATTGCATGATGAAAAGCTAATGATCAACTTGGAGAAGTGTGACTTCATGAAGCAGGAGCTGGTATATCTCGGTTTTTTTTGTCACAGGGTAACCTCAAAATGGACCAAGAAAAGGTGGATGTCATTCTAAGTTGGCCTACTCCCAAGGCTTCTATTGAGGTGAGAAGTTTCCATGGTTTAGCTTAGTATTACAAAAGGTTCATTAGAAATTTTAGTGGAATTTGTGCACCCATGTTAGACACCATCAAAGGTGGGATGAAGACAAAGTTTCAATGGACACCACAAGCAGAAAAAGGGTTTGAAACACTTAAGGAGAAGATAGCAGAGTTGCCTACTCTAGTTCTTCCAAGCTTTGATAATATTTTTATAGTAGAATGTGATGCAAGTAATGTGTCCATTGGGGCTGTCATAAGCCAAGAAGGAAGACCAGTAGCTTTCCATAGTGAGAAGCTAAATGATGCAAAGAATAAGTACTCTTCTTATGACTTAGAGTTGTATGCTCTAGTCCAAGCACTCAAGAAGTGGAGGCACTACTTTCTGCCAAAGAAGTTCATAGTATATACTGATAACCAAGCCCTTAGCTTCCTTAACTCTTAAGACAAGCTCAACAACAAACACATGAAGTGGGTGGAGTATCTACAAGCCTACACTTTCAATATCAAGCATAAAAAGGGAGTACAGAACAAGGTTGCTGATGCATTGAGCAGAAGGCTGCTCATAGTATAAGAAGTTCAGCTACAAGGAATAGGTATTGATAGCTTCAAAGACCTATATGCTGAAGATGAAGATTTTGCCCAAATCTACAAGGTATGCAAAGAGTTTAAAAACAACTTTCATGGTGAGTTTTCTATATATACCTTGCAGAATGATTTATTGTTTAAAGGAGGTCAGTTTTGTGTTCCTAAAGGGTCTATGAGAGAGAATTTGATTCAAGAAAAACATAATGGAGCACTTAGTGGTCATTTTGGAGTCAGTAAGACTCAAGAGCTAGTCACTAGGTTCTATTTTTGGCCTAGAA